>VZRH01003799.1:416854-471628 GCA_013397555.1 Urocynchramus pylzowi | reverse complement strand
AAAAAAAAAAAAAAAAAAGGCAAGATTACTTCAGCTGGCATAACATTCACTTGCCCTAAAATTCCTCTGATGTCTTCTGGTGGTCCATATATTACAGATGGAAAATACCACTCCGGCAATTTGGTGCAGGGGAGTTTAAACTTTAAACTTTAAACTCCCTAAGAAGGGAAGATTTTCACTGAAGTATAGTGAATGGTAAAAATTTTCTATACCAAAGCTGATCACAGGTTTTTCAGAACATTTGTGAACATCCTATCTTTGCCAATTAGAACAATGCTATGCCTGCACTGCAGTCACTAATCTCTCACTTCATGAGCAGATTACAGAGCTCTGTGCTGCCTCACCTGCCATTCCCCAGCAGCCACCCAGCCACCTCGTGGGGCTGACAGGCAGCACAACCCTGGCTGACAAACTACTCTAATGAACTGAGCAGCATTGTTGGAGACCAACCAGAGCAGTGGCATGAAAGCTTTATTTTTCCACGGAGCACTTTTACCTTTTGTTTCAGTGCTGGCTTTAATGGCTCATTTAAATTGTGCTGAGCAATTGTGATGTTCCATTAAACCAGGTCCAGATGTTCCCTTGCTCAAGCCCCGTGACCCCCAGCCCCCACATATTGCAACCTCTTCATTCTGAGCCAGCTTCACGTCTTACCCTCACACTCAGCAGTTGCTGCCAGCACTGTCATTCCCTGATGCCAGCTTTGAGCCTGCTTAGTGGGTCTAGGTGACATTGTAGCAGATGTCACCCTTTAATAAAGGAGAGAGGTTATATATATACTCCTATCCTAGAAAAAAAGGATGGCCCAATGTATATGCAAATAGCATAGAAGTGCATTTCATCCTTTCATAAATAACAAATGATTGCAGTGCCTTGAGAAAATGAATTCAATTAAGAAACATTTACATCACCATTTTTTGCTCTGATCCTCCTGTGTTACAGTTCTCCTTGGAAGTCTGCCTTCCTAGCAGAGAGCTGCACTGGTACAGGCACTTTATAAGAGCACTTGGCACAGGCATCCACTTCTAACTTGATATCTGGGCTATTATATAGCGGTTTTAATGAAATCATGTTAACTCAAAGGAAAAATCAGAACAGCTTCTGCTCTCTTCTTTTAAAAACAAAGTTTTTAATGATGGAAAGCAGACACATATGCCTAAGGGAAACCATCAATTCCTCTGTGTGCAGCCAGTGGAATATATGAAACTAAGAGCTGCTAAGGGAAACACGGGTAAGAGGGCCACTGTTGCCTACGTTTGCATGTTGCTGGTTTTGCATAAAGATTTCTTTTGTGTTTCACTGCTACCTGACTTCTCAGTGGTCTGTTTTCTACTAGACAAACACTGGATAAGCCACTGTTTCTCTAGTGTCCTATGCAATTATCTCTGGAATTTAAGATTATTATGTTGCTTACTGTAATTGCCCATCCCTTGGTTAATGACTACAGTTATGGATGAACAAAAAGCCTTTCATGTACTTACACAATCTGCCAGACAAAGGGCAGTGTGAAGCAGGGTTCAAAGTCCAATTGATTCTAATTCCACACACTGGTAATTTTCACAGCAGCTGTCCTCTGATGATCGTGCTGAGCCTCCCTATATGTTCATGGGAGTATGAGAGTGACATGACTCCACCAAATACAACAGCAGAAAGTGTCTTACCACCCATACAGCACTCCTTGCCGAAGAAGGGCACATTCTCTGAAGAACATCATAACCATCCTGACTATTGCTATTCCCAGCACACTGGCAGCCCCCAGAGCTATCAGGAAATTATGAAAGAGTTAGTTTTGATGAGAGAGTACTCCTAATAATGAGAGAAAAAACTTGATCCACATCATTTCAAGTGAGAAGAGACATATCCAAAAATAGATGGTTAACCAAAATGTGAATCAGATGTTGAAAACTTTGAGAATTTCCCACACTCTGGAGGCAAAATTGAATTTTGGTTCCCAACTGTTAGCAGTGCTCATAAGACTGCAGATAACCTTCCTAAAACCACATCTACAACACAATCTTCTGCCACAGCATTAAACTGTACGACAGAACTCCTTGGCTGCTGCTGGCTTTGTCTAAGTTACAATGAAGGCTTCTCTATTTTGCTTACACCCAGGCCTGTCAGCCAGACCAATGAATGAATGGCAGTGTGTTTGCATACACCATAATGTCAGCTATAGCAGAATGTACTCAGGTATAACTTATCATGAACATGGAAGTAAATTATATAGCTCAGAAAAAAGTTTTCAGGGCCAATCTATATAAGATGTGGGATGAATGAGCACTTCCCAGGATGGGACCATGTGCTCTCCCCAGTTGTGTCCTAGCTCAATGCTAAAAGGAGACATCGTTGTGACCTGTCTCCTTACACCTCCTGACCCTGTCCCTTACACCTCAGAGTCCCTCTGCATGGCAGAAGGGAGCCAGAGCATATCCAGGGCTTCTTTAGTTGTCAAAATACACTTGTATTGCAAATATAATTGTGAAATGCTGGAGTCTTCTCCTGAGTGCAGCCATCTCTCTACACCTTCTCATAAAGTCATCTGACATCAGAAAAACTCTGCAGAAAAACTCTCAGTGTTCAGCCTTTGCATTAGAGGTGATCAATCTTTAGCCTTTGAGGAGGCATGATCCACCAAACTATGGCAGAGATCCTTACAAAATGAGCACACGCCCTCATGAGAGGAGAAGAGACTAAGTCCAGATGCTGGTTTTCTTATGGTTCTACTACATCATTGTACAGAGAATGCCAGCTATGAGAAATTGTGGGATTTTCATATGCCTACTGATGTAAGCAGCAAATCTGTGATAATGCAGACAACAGAAAGTCTTAAAAACTATGTCATAGAACAGCTATCTTAGTGAGCTTGTAAAACAAAGGTGCCCAATAAAGTGTAACACTGCAGCATTTCTCTACCACTGCCACTCCCCGAGCACACACTGTCAGGAAGAATCCACTTACTGAGCTGGTTCTGATTCTCATTTTGAAGTTATTATTGCAAGTGCAATCCCCAGCAATGAGGTAACAGAAATATTTTAGTTTCTCTGTGGGAGTCCTCTGTATATCAGGCTTGTGATTGCAGGGATCTTCCAGAGCATTACACCTTCCTTGCTGACAAGTGTATCACATCAGAGGCGTCCTGGAGGGGTGGAGAAAGCAAAATGATGCTCACACAGCAATGTCACCCACAGCATCACTCTGCTCTGGTAACATGGATTGGAATGCCTGCCCCCAAACTGAGAGGAGCTGAGTTTCTATCAAAAGGCCCAGCCTCAGAGAAGGAGCCTTACAAAAGGAATCCAATGGGATTTATGCATATGCATGTATTTATATGTGCATGTGCATGCATATGTGTGTGTGGATATGCATTTCTGTAGGTGCTGCCATATGGGATGCTGTGCCTCTGGCTGGCAGCCAGCAGGCAGTGGTTGTTAGAGCCTGGTTCCCTCTCCCAAGAGTGAAAAAGCTGCCAGCTTCCAGTGCAGGGCTGACTTTCATGCAAGATTGTCCTTGAAAGAGATAAGGAAGCATAAGGATAGTTAACCTGATCATAAGCAGGTCACTGAACTGTGTTACAACTGAGCAGGTATTACAGAAATGTTTTTCCTTTAGTTAAAGCTCCAGTCCCACAGGAACAATTGAAATTTCGTAGATTCATTTTTTATGTGTAATGTTAGGCTGTAAGATGACTGAAAAGAAAATCAGTTCTGCTTCAAATCCACAAGCTCTCTACAGTTTTCTATGATAAAATATTGTTACTGAGGCACATTGTTTCAAGGAAACTTGTTTTCCTGGAAGTGTCTGGGAGTTTAGAAATTATCAAGAATAAGACAAAAATCAAAATGACCATTAGGTTCACCAATCAAGCTAAATAAGAAAAGAAGCTTTTGAAATCCTTCAAGCAACAGTTACAGGAAAAAATGGCAGTCCTCAGAGACATGACTGACAGTTTTGTCTTTTAATCCCAAAAGCTGATTTTGCAAAATTTAAATTTTTATGCAACTAACTATGGTCACAGAAGGTTGTTTGGGGTTGTTTGTAACCTGATTTAACTATCAGTAAGACATATAACATGAAGTATAGGGTAATTAAATTAAAACCTTTGTTTATTAATTGGGTTAGAAAGGTGAGTGCCAGTTTTGACTATTAACAGTATTTAGCTTTATGTAACTATTTTTTCCTTGAAATTGACAGTGAAATTCTGAGGTTAAGTTCTAACTTTTCTAGCTCTGGGTACAAGTATAGGGACTTGAGACAGACAACATTCTTTCGTCTACCACCTCTAGATTTCTAAGCATAATTCTGCATTTGTCAAGGCATTTCCAGAAGGAAAAATGAAGATCAGCTTCATGGGACAAGTAAACTTTATCTGGAAAAGAAGGGCCATTTTATACTGGGAGAGAATAGAGCTATGTAACTGTGCATGTTCATTTAGAGCAGGGAATATGGTAAAGCAAAACAAGGAAAACTAAAGCACAGACATGGTTATCAGTATGAAATCTTCTCATTTACTTCCCACTGTGTAATTTATTCATGTCATAGTATAAGGGAACATCAAGAGAAACAGGGAAAAAAGTGGTTTGTCAGAGTTCAATCAGTGTTGTTGAAAAAGAAGAAGCCATCTTTATCCTCTAGGCAGCCCTTAATTGTGAACACAGTCCAACATTCTTACAAGGATGCACATTGCAACTTCTCAAAAATAATTAGTGTGGATAATGTTCACAATTATCAATTTTAAAAAGGCCAGAGGAACTGAGACATCAGTGTGAATCCCAGCTTCCTGCTGCACTGCACTGGAACAGCAGCAGACCAAACCAGCCTGCTCACCTCATTATGCTGCTGATAGGGAGTCGTGTCCTCCACATCCCCCTCCTGCTCTCACAATGAGGGGGAAACAGGTATGCAGTAAGGACAGTCTCTCTTTGTTGAATATTTTATGGGAGTGGAGGGATCCAGCTACTCTATTTCCTTCCTCTGCCTCCAGTGCAATGAAAAGGAACTTCAGGGCAGCAGAGAGTAATGCCCAAAGAATTTGATTCCTCAATTTTTTATGCCTTTTAAAAGTTTTTAAAACCCTACTGCATAAGGATAATGGCATTTTCTACCAGAAGTGCATTGCTGCTGACAATGGCAAAGCATTGAGTATTCAACCCCTGCTTTTATCCGATTCCCCTCTGTAATCTCCCAGATAAGAGCAAGCAAAGCGTTTTACTTGTAGACCTTTCATATCCCTCCTGGGAAATTAAAAGTTGCAAAAATCCACCGTGGGATACTGGGAAGCTTAAGGGAGAAATAATGAGCTCTTGTTAGTGAGAAAGGAAGAAAAGTCTGAGGAACCTGAGGACAGAACTGTAAGGAAAGTCAGCAATGACGGAATGGCTCTGGAGAGGAGGATATTAGCCAGCAACACGGAAGGGATCATTATGTATATGGCCTTAAGGGACTCCACCCAGAGATAGCAGGGAAAGTTTCTGCAAGACATGAGGGAGACATAAAGTTTCTCATCCCTTTCTTTCAGATTCATGAGTAAAAAGGAGCATCACACCCTAAGGATGGCTCCATGCTGAAGGACAGCAGAAACCCATCTGGGCTGCAAAACTGTTGGGAGAAGGCTCAGGCTTTTCAACTGAACTTCATTTCAAGTAAAGAATTTACTTTGAAGAGCCACACAAATTTGGCATCCCTTCATTTTTATTGTTGCAAGTTATTTGCAGCGGAAATAAAGAACAATGACAGAGAGGATATACTCAGTTTTTGAAGGAATTTTTTATTATTTATAGCTGAGGAATGAGCACCAACATGTCTTACATTTCCCACTTGCAGATGTCATTTGGTGCCCACTGTTGAGTGTTCAGGTTGCCCACTGCTGCCTACCTATGGCCCTGGGGTGCTGGGCAGAACAGTATTTCCTAAGAGTTTAGGACACTCACATGGACTGGGGCAGCAAGTGCTCCCAGCAGAGGTGAGCTCTGTGATCCCACTCTACAATGCCCAGCACTGTATGAGCACTGATGGAGGGTGTGAGGCTCAGAGTCTGGGAAAAGTACATTAGGAGATGAGGGGCAAAGTGAAGAGCTGAATATCAGCCGAGAAACATCACCTCATGTGGTACCATATTCCTTACTTTTGCCATTACTTGTTGTTCTTAGCACTCTAAAACACACACACACAGATCCATTTCAGGGGAGTCTCAAACCATAAGTGTTTAACAACACCCTGATGTACAGGGCTCAGGCAGGGTCCTGTGTGCTAAGACAAGCTAAAACAAGAAGTCACTCCTTATGTGTCAGTCTATAATGAAATGAATCTGAAAATTCAGAGTGTGTTATTGAATAGCATGCAGCCATTAGTGAAATACAAGTCTATTTTTCTAAAACATTAGATGACAGCTTTCTAACCTGAATGCAGGTGGCTATTGACCATATTGTAGCAATATGGGTATAATGAGTACTGTATCCAGAGAGCAACCAATTCCTGGGTACAACATATGGATGAACAGGTCATTTCCCCCTCTACAACTTATCCTTGCTTCATAAGGAGGAGTCATGACCAAATCAAAGGAAATCAGAGAAAGTCACAGTCAATAGTGTTCACACTTCTGTTTTCAAATAGCTAATTTGAAGATAATCAAGAAGAACCTGACTAATAATGATTAAATACTTCCAGTTAATTTCCAGGCAAGTAGGAAGAATATTATAGAATTTTAATTGGAGAGAAATGGGTGAGTAGATCAAGACAATTCATACCAAGGAGTGCTATAAGTGATGGATGAGGTGTCAGCTGTTGAGAAATTTTCATGCTCCTGAAAATTTCAGACGCATGTCAGTGTTTTGTTTTTTACTAAAGCAAAAATTGAGGTAATTCATTCAACTATAGCTGACATCAGTTTCAGGCAGAATTATGGCAAGCTAGGCCAGGAGTTTATGACTAACAAGATTGGAGTGCAATGGAAAAACAAGCCTGATCCCACATTCCAGTGAGATTTCACTCCTGTTTGATGAAGTTACCAGCACTGGTATAAAAAATTCTGGTAAAATCAAGAGAAGTACAAACTTGTGATGAAGGAAATGCACCTGTAGCCCTCCAGCCCCAGAGGCAACAGCATGGCTGTCAGAGAGGGAGTGACACAGATGTGGTTTTACATGCCCTGTGGGTTGCAAATTCAGTGTGGAGACTAAGGACCAGAATGGGAGCCTGACACTCTTTATGGTATGGATGTGATGTTTCATATTGTTATAAAATTAAGAGTATCATGGAGTATGGAAGTGGCCTTTGATGCCAAAGTTCAGATTGACACAAGAAGATCTGGCAGCAGCATAACAAATGAAAAAGGAGGAGGGAAATATGCTGAAAACTGCAAATTAACAGTTATTTATAGGAATTGTTTGGTTGATAAGAAATGAACTGTGGTTGATAAGAAATGAACTGTGTGGAAGATACACACACTGTCAGATTCTATCAGGTTTATAAATCCTCCCCTTTTGACTAACAACCTTAGCTAATAAGCAAGAGTCTTAGAGGCACGTGCACAGCTGGGAAATGAGCTTTTCAATGCACAGGTGGTCCAAACCCCAGAGGGAAACAGCCCCATGGGGGACTGGGACAGGGATGCAAGAGGACACATGGGACCTTATGGCTGGCTCCCTGGAGATGGGAATCTGAGAAGTCTAAGCCACAAGAGATCTTGCAGCTGTCAGATGAATCTGAAAGAGACTTTCTACAGATAAAACTTGAAGTACTCCCACTTTAGAAGGGCAAGAGACAGCTGACCTGTCTGCTGGCTCAGAGGGAATTTACAACACTTGTGAAGCTGAGTTCATCTCTAGATTCAGGTATGTTGGTCATGAAGCAGTAACAGAGACTTTCTGCATATCTCAGGAAAGAATTTATTGTGATGTTGAAATTTATTATTTAAAAAAAGCTAATGTTATTTCACCTTTACAGACAACTATACCAGGACATGATTTTCCCAGGCACTTATTTGTGAAATGTGTAAGATAGATAGACATGAAATATATATAGCCAGTGACTATGGGCCAAAAATGTAACCTTCAGATTCCATTTGCAGTACAAATCTGCCACAGTAATCAATAAAGGCTTGTTAAATGCTAGTGAAGAGAGAACAAATGGGGAAGTAGCATACCAGAAAGATATCACTTAGATTTCAATTAGCTGTCAAAACCCTTCTCTTTTTAACCCCCAGCAATTCAGCATTGTTTGGCGTTGTCATTTGTCTCCTTTACTTATACAGTCACTCTTTGAATGCCTGCAGCTGTCTGATGGGAAACATTAGTGGGAAAAGATATTTCTGAAAAGACTTTGTTGTGTTTGGAAGAGCCCAATTCAATAGCACTAAGAAAAAAATGTGATTCAAGAGGGCCACATACATGCTTACATTTTTATTTTTAATCACAAAAACAGAAGGAGAACTAAAAAAAGGTTTGGAGTGTTGCTCTTTTTTTCCCCCAAACAGAATTTTAGTGGAGAAGTGGGAAAAACTGACTGAAACTGGTTAAAAACAGCATATCTGACCAGTGTTGTCTTCTTGTTACCTCGGGTTCCCTCTTCTGAGTATTCTTCTGGCTTTAGCACATGCCCAGACTACAGAGCACAGTGTAGCAGTGAATGCCTCCAGCTTTGAACAAGCTTCCTCAGGCAGCCCAACAAGACCAACAGACTGTGCTGCACTTCATGCTCCCACTCTGGAGAGGTCAAGCTCACCAGCAGTGGGTCACAATACCAGCAGCAAGATTGTTGCTCACAGACTGAAGCTGTCCATAGTGATACCAGAAGTCTGGCAGTCCCCAGGACATGGGTACTGTCCCCACATGACACCAAAAAAGTAAATGTGCTGCGTTACAGTCCTCCCAAAATTCAAGATCTTTTGAAGAATTCAACCAGCCTTACAAAATGCCTCTCCTCTGAGACAGATCTTCTGTTATAGAGGAGAGAGCAATTTTTCAAGAGGGAATATTCTCCATTCAGTGGGTCTCTGTGATATAACTAACCATTAGCATGATGAGGAGATGAAGCCCCTGAGGGTGGTGCAGCCACGTACCATTGCTCGTTAACTACCAACTGCAATGTAAACCAAAGCCTTACTGGCAGGTTTTTTTAATCTTAATAATTTGACATTTAACAGCTAGGAAATGCACCCTCAGGAAAAGGATTGGCAGTCAGGGTGGTCACCAGGGAGCAGGATACTAAAAAAGAAAAGCAAGTAATGATTCATAAACAGCTGTAGTGCCACTGAATGTAGCAGAGTTCTACTGGTCCGTGTAAGCTCAGGCTCTGTCTGACAGGACCAGATCCTGTCAGGTCTCTGCAACAAATAAGTGGGCCACACTGCCCACACGCTAATTCCTCATGCTGTCCCACAGCTTTTCCCAGTCTATCCACCCCTGCACAACTCCTTTGACAGTGCAGCTTTGCAGCACAAATATTCACATGAAATACTGCTCGCTGCTGATAAAGGATCACACTGTCATTTTCACCCAGGACAAGTGCCAGGGAGCTACAGCTCAGTCTAAGTGGGGAAGTAAGATATGCTTCAAGGAAAGAAATCATGAGCAGTAAATCAAACACACTGAAAGTCTCCTTGAAGAGTCATCTGCAAACCCTTGTGCTTATCCCATGCTGACTACACAATGAAAAGCTCATTTGATTAGGAAAAAAGGCTGACAAATCCATGTGACTAAGAAAAACACGTCCTGAGGAGGCTGTCCCTGCTACAGTACAAGAAAGCACATTGTGAAACCACCGTGATGTGGGTGGGAGAAGCAAATTCCAGAACTGCAGATGGTATGTGGCAGCATACTGATCACTCTCTGACAGGACTGTCCCAGCTCCCCACAGGCAGTTTGCTTGAAGGAGACAGAAAACAGAGAAGCAAATATTCCTGCAACACAGGAACTATTCTAAACAGTCAGTTCATCATCTGCATGAAATTGTCCACTATGGTTACAGCTGTTTAGTGTATTCAAAAAGTCTTCATACTCCTGGGGTTTGGGCATTGAGACTACAGAAACTGAAAAGGACTTTCCAAATCAGCTGTTAGACTGCAATACATTTACTTTAGCTCATAATATAAAAGTACAGTTCTGTTTTTATAATAATGCAGATTCCTTTTTTTTTTTTTCCTACAGTCCTATGCAAACTGTTAGCTATGTAGCACTAAACTTTAGAAGATTTGACCTTGTTCTCCATAACAAAAACATGTGGTAGGGAACCTCTAAGATGAAAGGCCTGCATTTCAACCAGTGCACCATATTCAGCTGTAAAAACAGTCTTCACACTCCTCTTGAGAGCTATTGAGCAGGTTTAGCAGTATACTGCCTCAAAAGGAATTGCCTTCATGGCCCAGAGAGCCAACAGCCCTGTTTTAGCTCATAGTGAGGGAGAAATCTGAAGGGAATGCTGCTGAAAGGCCATCACACACTGGCAAGTGGAAATAGGAACAGATTCAAGTACAGACATAAAGTTTTTGCTCTTCATGACTGAGGAGCATGTGGACTTTTTCCCCACATTTCAGGCTTTGTTTGACCCAAATCTTTCCAAGTCATGCACCTACAACTCACAGCCTGAGTTCAAACACTTAAGAGATGGCAGCATCCCCCGAGTCTGAGAAAGCAACTTACATCTGGAAATTATTGCCATGCCTTCTGGGAGACCTGTGGTGAATCCTGGACTTGCCTCTGATCCATCCAGACAGCCTAAACAAGCAGACTCGGGTCTGCAACATATCTCCAATATACTTGATGCTCTGGATCTCCAGAGGCTGGGAGAGATTTCAAGTTGTGCAGAGGTGGTGAACAGATTCAGTCCTTGATCACACACCCAGGAGTTACCAAAAACATGATCTGCTCCTCCTGCCATGTCTTGTCTCACTTGCCTGCTTGGTGGTCTTCAGTTCCCTGAGGTAAAATGACAGCATTTCCTACCACTCTTCTCACACCTTTGCAGATAGTCACAGTGAAATTTTCATGTTAATGAACATCAGAAATAGGCCTTATTGGAGTGAAACATGTGCCAGGAACAGCGACAGAGAACTTCAGGATAAAGAAGTATCACCAGCTCAAACCAGATCTTGTCAGTGTAGATGCAGATTCAGGCTCTATCAGCCTTTCCCCCAAGCTCTATCCAAAGCAGGCAGAAGTAGTATTCTGCTTCTAGCTGGATCAAGCAAACAGCCAGCCAACAAACAAAGCTCAGTGATTTAATTTTGTAACAGATAATTTGCAAAACAACTACTCCACAGCAATAGGGATGATGATTCATATCAATACATCAGCTACCACAGGCACCCTGACACATTTTTGTAAGGATGAAAGATTAAAGTTTGTGGTAGTCTATTTCTGTTAGGCAATTGGACCAACTGTCAGAATTATCAGATGCCCTTTAACTTGGATGCCTTGTAATCTGGGTGCCGAATTTTGGACATATTGACACAGGTTTTCAGGTTTCAGGCACCACGTAGTGGTAAGATGATTTCAGACCTGTGGAAAATACAAGCTCTCTGCACCTCAGAGAGGATACTGACCTCTTTGTGTTTTAAACCAGGTGATACAGCTAGGGACAAAAGATCAGAAAGATCAAAAGACAATCTTTCAGGTACATAAGCTTTTGAATGGAATGAAAGGAGACTCACTGTATTTGCCTGATGCTGTGCACCTGCAGACTGAGTCACATCACAGTGCAGATGTACTCTTTTACATCATGGCTCAGGCAACTGAAAAAGTTGTTTGCTTGTTTTACGTGACAGCTACCAATGTCCTATTGAGAAACAGAACCACTCTCTTGTAAGCTTCTTTCTTTGCTTTAGTCACTGGATCATGCTTTCTGTATTGGAACAGCTCAGTGGAGAGTGGGAGGGCTGAAGCACAAACACCAAATGGTAGGACTTTTCCTCCAATGGTGCTTTAAAAAAGTAGAAAGCCATGGTGAGCTGAGCCAGATGATAAAATAGAAATACAAAGAAATACAAATGTGCTACACTACTAGAACAGTGGGGAAATAAATGAAGGCAATGAGGGAATATGCCTGCTCAAAATGTAGACATGTCCAGGTAAAAATGCACTCATACAGAGCAAGGTATACTTTTGCTTCTATCACAAGTACATGACCTCATGAGTATCGGACTCACAGACAAATATTAGCCCTTACTGAAATAATTTTAAGTACTTCTAATGATGTGTACTGAAAATTTCTATGGTCCAACTTAATGATTAGGTGCTAGATAACTTTTTTTTTTTTTTTTTTTAATAAAGGAAAAAATCCTCCCAATTAATTCTAGTGCTTGCTAAATTGTTTCAGTACTAATTTAACACATTTCCAACTAGGCTGAGCCATTCGGTATAGTTTACTGCAGTACAGATAATAATATTATCCTGTGCACACTGTTTGTTACCTCAAAAGCTTTTAATTCAGGCCATAAAAAACAGTTATAGATGGAAAAACAGGGCCTTATGGGCTTGGAGAGGCTGGAAAACTGGCAGACAGTTGTTTCCTCCCCAGCATGGCTGTACCCTGACTGTTCTGGGCAGTGAGAAATCCTGATAACAGGTGGAAGTACACAGAAGTGGAAGCATCTCTGTGCTGTCAAAGATCATACTTATGGCTTTCACTGAAGAGCTATGAGCTGTAAATTGTGCATTCTAGCCATTCTCCCTTCATTTTTAATAAATAAAAATGCTCTCTTGCAAAAATCAGTGACTCAGGGAAAGGTTTGTTTGTTCTCTGAGTGATTTGGGAAGGCAGAGGAGAATGCTGTTTGGGAGTTCTTGGCACAAATTTATGGTGTGGAGACAACAGTCTGCAATGGAAGTTGGGAAATATTTAGAAAATTTGAAAACTGATTGTTTTCTATTGTTCTTGTCTCAAGTGATGTGTGGATGGTGTTCACCTCCTGGCAGGAGGGATGGGGGTGAATGGATGAGGAGGGAGCCAGTGGAATTTGCACACTCCGGTCCCACTGGCCTGTGCTTTGTTTTGGTACAGGGGAGGATGGAGGGTGAGGAAAGGACACTGCTTGTACATTTGAAAAATAAAGAGGCTTTTTAACTGTTGGGAATATATTGTCTTGTATTAATAGTATTTTTATGGGCGAAAGGTAGCAGGGAGAAAAAAGGTGGAGGTAATTTTTACTCCTGAACCAGGCAGCACAGGAAAGCACACATTTAGGCAGCCAAAAATTTTTACTATTCTAAATTTTACTAAAATTCTGCCCATTTCGCAAAACATAAGCTGTCATTATTTTGACAGGAAGGAAAGAAGAGGGTGGGGTAGGGGAAAAAAGTAAAGAGAGGAAGAAAATGCACATGAGAACAGACACATGTAGCACTTCCCAAACAGTTCAGAAAAAATATGCATAGCCTAAGAAGAATTACAGCACTTCAGGAAGTTTGGGGTTTGATTAGGATCACCTGGCAATGTAACCAAAGAAGCTAGTCCATAGTGACCCCTAGTAAACCGCCCCAGATTTTCATAGCATTACAAGAGGGCATTTTCAACATGATTCTTTGCCTTCCAATTACAATTAGTGATGCCTTGCTTATGTAAGGTTACCCTATTACATCAGGTGTAAAGCAGATCAAGGTCTTAGAAAAACCAAAGCTCAGTTGGCTTTGTTTCTAAGCAGAAATCTTATATTTCAAGATCCCTGCAGCTCAGGCTTCCAGGACTGCTCAGCTCAGAATGCAATGGGTTGACAGTGGCTGTAGAAAGGAGCCAAGTTTTCACCTTCCCTGCCTGCCACTGGCTGCAGCAGTCGCAGACACATGGTAAGAAGGGAACTGGAACTGCCACGTGCAGTTACAGAGCAAATTGTCTTTGCATGGTTCCTAGCATCACTACAGGCCATTGCTTAGGGGGAAAGACTGTTTGGCAATATCCAGGCATCTAGAATTTAAAGTCAAGAGGGAGTCAGATGTGTGCTCCCCAAAACCCTGTACCACACAGCACTTCTGCATAAGCCTTCCTCTCTCCTAGACTGAGAAGGAGCAGGCACTTGCCTGCCTAGTGCACATGCAAGTACTCATCTCATCCTGCTCAACCAGAGGGACCAGTGCTAGATTTCAATATTCACTACCTCCATCAGTCCATTTCATTCCACTTACGTGATCTATGGGAATCCTTAGGGGAGTGATTGCACAAGCTAATCTGAAAAAGAAGGTCAGCCAATGCTAATCTGCTGAGAAACTGGCAGCCCTATGATCTCGTAGCACCAGAACTCATTTGCTTTCAAAAGCAGCAACGTCACAAGCAAACAAGGTCAGGTCAATAACCTCAAGTTTGGTGCCAGTGTACACCATGGTCAGACTAGAATGGACAGTCTTGCTAAATGTGATAAAGTGCTTTACCATATCTACCCTGGCATCTAATTTCCATGTTAGCCCCTTGCTGAGTTCTGTATCCTCCATCCCTTAAATATCACAATGAAGTGACTTAACATACCTGGGGAGATGAGAATGTTTCCATGGTAGAATTACCAGTTCAAGGCATTTGTTTACTGCACACTAATTGTGTCACTGAGTCACTAACAGTCTAATGTATGTGATCCACTGGCTGGTGTCTTTCAATGCATGGTAAACCTACAGTAGCATTAGGTATTGCTGTTATTATGGCCACCAAGAGCTGTGCCAGTAAGTTAGGGTGAAAAATCTTAGCTCCTCATAAAAAAATATAAGAAAAGTTGTTTACTGCTGTGTTCACATCTTCTCATGCATCTTTACTGGAAGCAGTCAACCAGCTATTAAATTAGGTTACAACATCTGCAGAGATGGAGCTTATGCTTACACATGCAAGGGTTTTACACTTTTACCTCACAAAGTCGTCACACCAGAGTCCTGGTTGCAATCATACTCTCACACTTGAGTGCAAAGGAACAGTGTCTCTTATCCTATCCAAACTTTCAGTACTGAGCTACAGAGTTTGCATTTTGTATTCTCAGTTCTGAAAGCATAGGGTCAACAAAAGCTAGGAACAAGTTTGTGAAATAGTTTTGATTGATGACGGTAAGTTTGCTCACAGTACATTGCCTCACTGAGCAGTAGGAGGCCTTTCTACAGTGATGAGTCAGTGTCTGTAGCTGGAACTAGAAGCCTAACAGCAGGTTAATACAAAATCTAACACAAAGGGATCACCAAGGACTAAAAATCATGCTAGCACCTTCAACAACAAAAAGTTGCTGCAGGAAAAGGGCACAAATATCCTTAAGCATGCTCTTGTCACATATCCCACAAAAGCATTTCTCCAGACTAGCACTGGATGGCTTTCTGAGGGAACTGTTGGCAATCAGGACTCCCAGATGTTTATTTAGGGTTGTGATTACTGGGCTAAGCTCCAGTATTCTCTGAAGTGCTCTCTGAATGGGAGCACACAAAGAATGTCAGTTGCCCTGAACTCTTCCCTTGCAAATTGGCACATGGACATGGTGGTACTCTCTGAGATGCATCTGAAAGCAAAAAGTGATGCAAGCCTGCATCATAATAAGACACCAGATAGTTACAGGTACATCAGGTTCTGTTAGTGGGTTACTAAACCCTTAAGGAACAAATAGTTCATTTAACTTGTACTTCCTGAAAAGATCAGGAAGAGCAAAATGATCCAATTTATTTCCTGTGCTCCCTTACAGGTTTTGCTTTCTAAAGACCCACATTTTTTGGCACAGTTGTCTTTTCAAAACTCAATGGTTTTAAATACCTAGTATAGATGCACAGTCACATTTTTCATCACACACACATTTGGAAAAGTCTCTCTATTTTTCTCTTAAGAATGGATGGTAGGTGTTATCTTTGTTTATGGTTTAAAATTTAAAAACCACTCCGGTGCAATATATGCCAAGAGAGACATCTGAATTAACACACAGCTTTGAATGAAGCACTAAGCATTATCACATGTTTCACTTGTACATGCCTGCTCAGTTCTTCCATGCTCTTCATGGAATATCCATTCACTTAATTTCATTCAGCCCAACTGAGCAAAAAATTTAGCAGGCAGAAACCTGCCTACTTTACAGTGAAGGCTGAGAGATACTTGTTGGTTGGATGATTTCAAGTATCCAGCTTGAGAATGTTTTCATCTGTCCAGGTTTTGAGCTGAGATAATCACATTTTATTGGCTCTACACCAGAGCAGTTCTCCCAATTGAAATATGATAGCTAGAACACTCATCTGCTGAAAAACAGTCCATCTGGAATGATGAATCATCAGCTCTTGTCTGCCAGTACCCACCCATACAAAACTTATGTGTCAACCATCCTTTGGATTTACCGAAAGTGGATTTACCACACTTGTTTCTAAGGAATCCGCTAAATTAAAAGCCCATTCATTAAAGTACAGCTTTAATTCATTTCAGGCTCTTTCATGCCCTGTCATGTTATGGATATTCCTATTTCACAATCCAAGCAAGCAAAACAGAACAATCCATCCTTTGATTTGTCAAAACATTCACATGAGTTGATGACAAATATCCATCATGGAAGAAATAAGAGCTTTCACATGATGTCTAAAAAAGAAAAGTTCAAATGGAGTAACTTCAGTAAACAATTTAAGTTATTTTGAACAAATATTTGTGCACATCAGGAAACAAAACACTCATTTTGTTTTTCAGCTACTCATTATAAACAACAAAAAATGAAGAACTTTTGTGAATTCAAAACCACCACCAACTCCCTCCTTTTCCCTGATGTTTGTAAATTGTCTGCAGCAATGTCCCACATACACTGAGCAAAACTGCTGATCGCTGTCAAAAATGAGACAAATGGTACTACAGAGAAATCTTAGACTGAAGACAAGGTGATTGACCCTTCCATGATGCACTGTCTGAAAGGGGCTGCTCCTGATTTGTGCAGAGGCAAAACAAACGAGAGTTTTTCTGATTCTTGGGCCAAAGGGTTCACACCACAGTTTGTATCACTACCCTTCACTAAGAATAAAAGGCCAGAGTGTGCTGAGCTTGTTACTCCCAGCTGCTTCTTGAGTCGTGCAGCAGATTCAGTTTAGCCTCAGTTATGTTACTCAAAAAAGCAATATAATAATTACAGAATACTGGTAAAAACCAAGGGAATTTTAGTATCTTTTAAGTGTCTCCTCTCCTCACATATCTTTTTTTCTCTTTCTTAATTTCCAGATTGAAAGTTCTCTGGTGCTAACGGCTTTTGGTCTTGACTTACTAAACCCTGCACAGGATGTTTTAAGCTCTCCTATCTAAGTGCACTAGATCCCTTAAGGGTTCAGCCCTGAGGACACTGACTCTCTATAAACAGCAGGAAAATGATCCATCTGTTAAGAGGGAATTGTATTGCAAAACCATACACAGCAAAACTTTGATTTTGTATACACTCCACGGCTGATCTGCCACCCTTTTCTTTAAAAATCTTTTATTTCTTTCCTTTAATTTGATTCACAGATTGCTCCTTTTCACTCAAAGGCTGTTTTCTCCCTTAGAGGACATGCCCACCATGCTCCCCACCACAATTGTTTCTGTCGAACTGCTTGCAGAAGATGATGCAGGAGATGCCTGTCTGACACCCTCTGGCAAACATCTGTCTCAGAATTTGACAGGTGACTCACCAATACAGTGAAAGTTACATTATGGAAAAGCAGTCCCAGAGTGTGGAAAATGAGAATTTGTGGCATAAGAGGGAGGGAAGGAGCTCTCTAGCAAACTCAAACCCACTAGAGCAGGTGGTCTTGGTTTTTCAGCTCAGCTCACCAGGGATAAAAAAGGGGAATTAGTTCAGCCACTTAGTTCATCAAGATTGTATTTAACAACCTCAGGTGGGAACTATCAGGCCCTAGTGAGCCTAGACCAGTTAAAGGATGTGGGAAGTATGTATGAACTACACAGATGGAATAAAGGATTTGAGTTAGATAGACAGAAAGAAGGATTTAGTGTTACAGCATCACTTTTTCTTCTCTCAGTTTCTCTGCTCTGCCTCCACTCTTTTCTCACCAAGAAATGGAGGCAAAGCAAGGGTCACAGGGCTCCAGAAACCCGAACAGCTGCTGCCAGCAAAGAGGTAAGAAAAATGCATTTATGTAACTTTATGAACATTTTGCTTACACAGGAAATTTAATCAGCAAAGACATCATGTACTTTAGGACTTCCTAAATAGCAGTATTATCTATAAAAGGAATGAATGCTATTACATGAATTCCCCTTCCGGAGGCAGAAGTACATTTCATCCCCTTTACCTTCTTGGCGTGCCTGTAAACCCCAAAGTATTTACAGGTAGTGCACTCCAGGGCTACTGAGCAGTGAATATTTGATTTGGGCAGCTCTTAACCTTTTAAGCTCTTCTAAGTACCATATGTTGCATGATTCAAGAGTTGAGTTTTAAAAACTCTAGGTTCTTTCATACTAGTGATTTCCAAATCACCCATTGCTCTACAGATGTAGTAACACAGCTCCTGCCTTGTGAAATACCCTAAAATCTCTCCTCTTTCAGAGCTACACAACTGAAAATCACATTATAGGTCTGAAATAATAGTCTTTTGTTCTAAACTGCAGCATCCCCGAATGTTTCCCAAGCCCAAAATCCATTTGTTGAAAAGGAAAGAGGAGGCAAAGCTGTGTCCATATGCTCCTTAGAAAGATATCAATCTAGTCAGGGTTTAAATTCATGCTTCCTTGTCAATCTCTTATGGTCCCAGAAGAGATACCAGGAGGGGAAAAACAAAAACCTGCCATAAGCTGACTTATCCTGTGTTATATTCTTCTCTGAGGTTTTTTACACAGCTAGCTTGC
Organism: Urocynchramus pylzowi; assembly: GCA_013397555.1. Lineage (NCBI taxonomy): Eukaryota > Metazoa > Chordata > Aves > Passeriformes > Fringillidae > Urocynchramus > Urocynchramus pylzowi. Next base: position 452,884 of record VZRH01003799.1, on the reverse strand, counting down.
TGGAGAGTTCCTTAGGCAGCTCCCTGTCTCTGCCATGCAGGAGCTAAGGAGCTTTTTAGCAAGTCTTACAGGACTCTGCAAGTCCCTAGGGCTTTACTACAAAAACTAAAATATTGTGAGAAAGACTGCTTATATTATCTTTGTAATATTTCTTGAAACAAAACTTCTTATTTCCTGCTTATCAGGGAAGGAAGAAACTAGAAAGAAAAAAACCTACATATTAAATCCTTTGAGTCTCCCTCTTTTAACAGTTAGATTACATGGTACCTGTAATGTTTGAACAGAAACCTCTCCTACCTACATATCCATATTATATATACAATATCTATATGTAGGAGCATGAAAGTCAAGCTTATTTCATGTACATAAATTCTTTTCAACTTTGTCAGAAAAAACATATCCTTTCATTCCTGACCCTGAGAACCCCCATTTAGGTTTACACCTCTGCTGCCCTAATTTTCAGGACATTTCTTTCAGGGTTAGTCCTGCCTGCCTATTGTCTGATTTCTCCCCACCTGGCTCACCATATTGTGAAGGATGTTTATGCACAGACAGGTGAGACTTATTTAGCCCCTCACATTATTAACTGACAGGATTTGTAACAATGACTACAGCTACTGATGTGACTGGTACCCCAGCTGGGGTTTATTTCTATGGGCTCCAGAACTAGTCAGAAGAGAACTAAATGTAATTCCAGTTAGAAAGCAGGCTATGCAAGGGGACTGTAGTGTTCTTCCACCTGTGTGATCCAGAGAGGACAAATAAAAGATCCTGTAATCTCAGTATGTGACAACAGAAATGAGGAATACAATGCTGTCACAGGAGATGAGTTGACCAAACAGTGAAGCAGATGAATTCATGGGCAAAACCTATTCTGTCTTGCAAAATCAGTGTAAATAAAAAGAAGCAAAAAGCAGCAGGAAGGACTGTGAAGATATTTAGGCAAAACTGTTAATCTGCATTTAATGGAATCAGCAAGTCTTTACTAACAACACTGGCACTCTTCAGGCCATACATCCAGTGAATGACTAAGTCCAATGCAGCCTCTTCTAGATGTTCTCAGTCCCTTTATCCACTTAAGAAATAAGCTATTACTCATTCATATGCTGTCACGTCAATAATTCAGTGTGGGTATTATTATGCTTGCTGGGGAATTTCCCAACAAAAAAGACTTTTATTGGAGACTATTGACCAGTCAAAACCAAGAAATTTTAGGCAAGTTGTAGTGAAAGACAGGAGCTTGTCCAGAATTTGTCCTGCCACTTTTCCTTTGGGGCATCTAATGGTATAAAGGTTCCATCAAATGGTATCAAAGCATCTCAGCTCCTTGAGCATTTTGCCATAACCAGCACCAGCTCACTCACCAGGTCTCAAGCTTTCAGGTTCCTTGACTCAACTTTGGATCATAAGGAAGAGCCTCAACTACCATAGCTCTGTCAGTTTTTCTTCCTCTGTCTGTTTCCCTTGTATAGTCCTATAAAAAGTTATCCTAGATGATCAGCTTCACATTTCACATTGCATTTCACTTTTTCAGGTCTGAATTTTAATTTTAGGAACAACCTCTGCTGCTAAAATACAGAGACACTACAATTTGTATAAAGCAAGGAGCTTTCTACTTGAGAGCACGTTATCTCCCAAGGCATCGAAGGACAAAAATCGAGAGCACTTCTCATTTCACCTTATGCCAGTGTAATGTTTGTTGCAAATATCTGAAAAGACAATTTCTTCTTCTCAAGGTGAACATTAAAACCTGATGGGCAATATGCTGGCCAAAATAAAACCACACAGCCATATTAAGCACTCTTAAGGCAAATGAGCTCTGCTTGTTAGGCATGCTGCTGAAAGAACCAGAATGAGAATCAGAAGTGTTTGAAGACATCCCCTCAGGGCTAAAAAGAACAAGCTGAATTGAATTTGACTTGTACCATGAAAAGTACACTACCTAGAGCCCTAGCAGCAGAAAGTCAGTAAATGAAAGCCATGCTATGCTTGGGCACTACAGGAGAAACAGAACAAATGTACAGCACGTTAATTATGTCTATCTAATTGCTCATTAATCTGAAAAGAGAGAAGTGATGTTCATCATTCATCTATTTCAACATATGCCATTAGAATAAATCAGCACTTTCATAAGCTTGACAAATTTGGGGAAGAAAACATTGTGTTCTCAAACAGAGAAAGCCTGCAGATTCTAATCCAACCCATACCAGTGACTGACAGAGGACAAACACAGGTGTTTGATGCCCTGAGAATTAGAATAAATCAAGGGCACAAGGGGAAAAACAAGGAGGGCTTCAGCATTCTTCATTGTTTTTAGATTACAACAGGGGAAAAAAAGAAGTCCAGGTTTTGATCTTAAGGAAAAATTGACAACTTTACCAAATTATGTACTTTGCACTGTTATTATTATTTATTTGTTTAATTCCTGTTCTCAGGTGTTGATGTAAAACTGAAAGAGAAGAATAGGAAATCAAAGTTGTCATGCTGGAGTCAAGAAAGGATTTTAACTGTTACCACATTTTATTACAGATACAACTATGACACAGTAAAAATCGACTGCTTGTTAATAGCATCACTGTATAAAACAGAGTGACTACAAGCCTCTTGGTAAATCTTCTGAGGATTGTAGTTCTCCTCACGTAAGTTGTTAAGATGTGAAGCTGAAAGACACAAGCTAAAGCTCTTAAGCAGGCTCCTACTAATTTGTCAGGTGGCATCAAATAAACAATCAATACTTCAGATTAATCCATCATATTCTAAGGGAATATCAGTGAGGAAAAACTAAACATTGGATTTTTGTTTTTCAAATAGTGAGCAGTTCAGATGTCTCTGTGTGTATGTGTGTCTGTGTGTCCCCAAAAAGAGGGAAATTAAAGTTTTAAAATCCCAGCCTTTGAACATAAGTTTGCCATTAAAAAAAAGACACGCAGTTTTAGCTAGGCAGAAATGCTTCTTCTCTAAAAATGAAAGTTATTTTGATATTTCTGTTAGGAAGAGGTAGATACTGCTTTCAAGACAGCATCAATATTGCCGTTCTTAAACAGGAAGAGACCTTTTATTGTTGTGCTGCCAGTTTACTGATCCTAACTTCTTCCACAGCCCCCATCACACACCTCTGAGCACTGCAAAATCTTTTAATCTATTTATCCTTACAGCACCCCTGAAAGACAGCAGAGCACTGTTATCCCCATCTGCCAGGTGCACTGATGAAGGGATGCCAGTCCCTTGTGAACACACCATGGGCAGAGCAATATCCTTCCAGCAAAGTGGCAGGAGACTTTATCCACAGCTAAGATACCCCACCAGATGAGGGAGACTTTGAGTCTTTGCTCCCAGTTATGCAGAGAACTGAATTCTTCTCTTTGTCATCCTGGATATTTTCAGTGTAGTCCAGCAGCTATTCATGCATATTTTTTGGTACCACATTTGAGCAATGAGACCACTTCAGGAAAAAGTGTGAACAGATAGTGGATACTTACTTTACAGAATTCCTGGTGCCAAAAAGCCTTCCAGGGTATTTTGCTCATTGTTGCCTCTACACGGGAGGCTGCTTCTCCTGGCACACAGCTTAGGAACCCTGCACTTTCAGCACAGTGCTTGGAGTGGCCCTGAAGGAGTCAGATCTTGCAGCACTGAGGAGCAAACCTGAGTACAGCACCTCTGAGTGGTCTGCCAACAGTAATAGGAAAAAGGTGGTTGAAAATGAAGCAGAGATATAAATCTAGGCATTCATGACTTTGCTTGCAAATTCTGGTGTTCCAGCCCTCTTTTGAAAGGAGATAAGAGGCATTCCTGCCCTGACCAACCAGGAGTGTTTTTATCCAGGAATATATTAAAAATTTCTTCTCTCAACCATCTGTCAACAAGATGAGCACACATGGGCTGGGAATGTTAATCCATGATGTTGTCTTCCTTCACCTCCTCCAACTGATACCTAGAGTATACAGCTATGTGAGTCTGACTTATGTAGAAAGAATAAAATCTTTAAGCATGGTTGACTTGGCCAAAAAACTTCTAAGATAGAGGTAGCTGTAAGCATTTGGAAGGCATAAAAATTTAATAAGGATATTAACTGGCTAGGATAATCCAAAGGAGTGGAAATTGTTCTGTACAGTGATGGTTAAGTACTATCAATTCTTATACTAGACTAATGCAGAGATTAAGACTTTCAAAAAGCCCTGTTTTCTCTTACAGCTCCCACTAAGACATGTATTTCTAGAGTAAAATAAGGTTGTCTGGGTTTCAGTATCAGACTTAAAAAGGGCATAAATAAAGGACAAGTGCATGGCAAAGATGAAGGGATTGAACTTCTGGACCAGTATACACAAGGCGCGATATATTAAAGGCCCAAATTGCTGCCTGCATCTTTTCCACCCAAAGGAAAAAGGGGCTGCAGTCATCCCTATTTGCTACTTTACCACATTTCACAGCTCAGTCAGCATAAACCCCAAAGGTTTTTTATTTACATTGAAGCCAACACTTCAGGAGAAAGCAGCAAACTCTTCTGTCTATCCCACCTCAATATTACAGGTTTGCTTTCCCCCTTCTGCATTCTGTTCTCTAATTTCTGTTGTATTTCATAGACTCACAGGCTGATCAAGGTTGAATGGGAACTCTGGAAGTGATCTTGTCCAAACCCTCTGTTCACACAGGGTCATCTAGAGTTGTTTGCCTAAGTCTACACCCAGATGCCATTTGAATAAATATATTTATATTGTCTAAGATCTTTAATCAGCAGTCAAGTCTAAAACAAACTAGAGCTAGCATATATTCTAGGAAGTAAACGCTTTGTGCTTGTAGGCATAGCATTCATTTAAGTTACAGATGTCCTTAGGGAGCCCACACATGGCAACTGACTATCCACCTACAGCAAACTTGGGTATTGACTGTTACTGACTGTCATCTAACTTAGATTCCCTTCACGTTCAGTCTAAAAAGATAGAGTGAATGAATAGGAGATCTGCCTCTCTGAAAGTCATTTGAGATTTTAGGTAATATTGATGGATTGGACCTGAATCTCTGTCCCAAGATGTTACAGTGTAAACAAAGCTACTGAACATGAAAAAGGAGAGCCAAGAGTAGGAAGACATGTCTCTTCCATCTTTCAAGAGAACAATGGCTCAGAGAAGAGATGAGCTTCAACTAACTTGCACCTAGTTCAATGCCTTGTACCTTGACCTGAGGTGCCTGGATCATCCAGTTTGAAAAACTGACCACCCAGCCTTTCCCAAAATACCTTTCTTTCAAAGCTTTTAAAAATAATACTGCTTACCTATGAAATATAGCTGTAAACAAACATTCAAGTCACAGACACTACGTTGTTATGAATAGTTCTGTGAGCACATACTGATGGAGCTTTTACAGAGATTGATCTGAAAAAATCATGTTTCCCTGCTATTTGGACAGGTTTTACTACTGCATCAAAAAGCTTTTGCATTGAACAGAGCTCATCACAGCACAATGGGCCCCAGGTTTCAATCAGGTTTCTATGTAACACACACTGCTTTCTTTATAAAAGCTTGACTGATAAGACAAGTGTGCCTCCTGAGCCAGAGAAGCACATTAGCAGTAAACTTTCCATGCAGGCATAGGCAATGGCTGTAAATAGCAGACTAATGGAACAGAGTCAACAATCCATGAACTGATGATGTAAATGTCCTCTGATTGTTTACTTTAGCCATTCTAAGCATGGCCTAAACACAAAGCACATGGAGTTTTTCAAATGTGAATGAGACTCTACTAAACATCTAGACACTTTCTTCTTGGGGGTGTTTTTCTCCAGTGCATTTGACTTTCTCAAACCAGTAAGTTAAAGGCACAATTGCTACTGGAATGAGGAGCCAGCTAGTTGGTATCCTTTAGAAACACCCTTCTTCTTCAAATATGTCAGAAAGGAGAAAAAAAAAAAAAAAAAAAAAAAAGGTGCATTATGAAGCTATTGTAAATCTTGATGCTGAAAGTGATCATTTCAAGCTACAGATTCATGCACCTATAAAAGGTTACAAAAGTTACAACCAAAAGCTTTTGGTTTGTTGTGGTTTTTTTGTGGTCCCAGATAGTTAGTTTTAATTGGAGAATCATGCTTCATAGATAAAGTTAATATAATGCTGGAAATTGTGTGGCACCACTATGGTACTATGGATGCCCAGTTCACATTCCTGCAACTTAAGTACAAACCCTCCTTTCCATCTCTCTAACCAAGCATATTCTCTTTTTCAGCATATGCAGACACTCCACAGCATGTAGCTGTCCCACCTAAAGCTCCAGTCCTTCAGTATTCCTGGCACTGCCACATCACAGATATCAAGATCTGAGGTTTGCCATCCATGGTCAGCATGCCACAAGTGGTGTTGAAAACTTCCACGGTGAATATGGGACCGGTGGCAGCAACAGCTCTTGACACTGGCTGCATGGATGCTTCCCCAGGAGCTGCTGGATACATCTCCTGTGTTTCTCACAGAGCAACTGGGAGTTGAAACAATTAGCAACCAACACAGCCATGCCTTTAATGACAATGCAAATACCAAGAACTTGGCAGACTGAGATAGGGATCATTGGATTAGGATGGAAGAAAGGCTAGATCATCTTTACCCCTGAGGTGAAAGAAGAAGAGCAATTAAGAAAGAAGAAGGATAGGATTGGATTCCTCATTTTGGCAGACAGGAAAACAAGGGAACGAAGAAGCCAGAGGGAACTGCTGCTTAAGGGTGTGTAAAAGGAAGCAAAGAGCTTAAAACTGGGAAGGGAAGATGGGTGGGAGTGAAGTCCTGCTTTGGAAAGCAAGCAGGGACATGCAACTTGCCCCAAAAGTTAGCAACTGCTGCTGCCTTGAGTAGTGTTTCCCAAACAGAGTAGAAAGTGAATTTCAGAACAAAGAGTTTATGGCAGAGACTCCCCCTGCCCATTCTCCCATCCCTTTTCTTTTATAGGAAGAGAAATCAAGAGAAGGGCTCAGCTTTGGAAACGTGGCTCCACTCCCAGTCCAACTAGTGTCAGAACCAACGCCCCAAAGTGCACCCAGGGGACTACAGGGAGCCAGAACAGCTCTGAGGGCAGGGTATCTATCCCATATTCCCTCTCAGGTAAGTTGCCTATGCTTTTCCATTGAGACTGGACTACTAAGAGAGTACTGTGGAGCAGTTCCAGGTCTATGAAAGCAGAGATAACATTTGCAATTACAAAAAACAGCCAAACAAAAAACAAAAAAAAAACCAAACTCACAACACATGTCTGCTGGAAATAATGCCTGGGAATGGCAGTCATCAAATTTTTTTTTTTTTAAATTGACCACTAATGCACACTACAAAAATTTTATACTACTGAAGAAAAGTTCTCCCACAAATGCCAATGGAATTTGGCCTAGTTAAGCAGGCAGTTCTTAGCCCTGACTTCAACAGAAATCAGTGATGAAAATTAACCCATCCTTAAGCATCTGCAGGATCAGAGACTGTGTCCCCATGGTCAGCTTTTCCAGTACAGTTCAGAGCACTGCCAGAGTATCATATTTAAGACTGTATTTTAGTATATCTAATCTATTTAGCTGTTAAGTTGTGCAGCTCAGACTAGATAATTTCCACAAAATATTGTTGAAGATTTGCTTTTGACTCCCAGTTGTCCTGATAATCTCCTTTCTTTTTTGTCAAGATGTGATTCATTAAACTGATTTAAATGTACTTTGATTTTTTTAATGTTTATATCAATCATGTTTACTGAATTCCATATTTGTATTATTTGTGATGTGCATAATGTTTAGAAACACATGAACAATACACTCACTAACGATAGAAATTACCAGCTACAAAGGCAAGAAAATTATGTTCATTCCCTTATCTAGATTCACCAACAGAAATCTCATAGATGAACTCTATTCTAATACACAGCCAGATAAGCAATCTCCTTATCTCATAATGATTTCTTCTCATTTAAGTCTCCATTACTTCTGTCATCTCATTTTATGTAATTTCCTTCTTACAGATGCTTTTATGTTAAATTTCCCCAAGCAGACAATAGATATTACGTTTTCTTAATAGCTATTTCAAAGCCTTTTATGTGGAATGAAAATAAGTGTAGAGAACTACAGGAAGGTTTTGTGTTCTCATGTGCTCCCAAACTATACATATTCTACACTGCAAACTCCTTCTAGATGGAAACTACACTCCTTCTTCTTAGAAACAATCCCATTTCCAAAGGTAAGGATTAGGAAGCTAAGTTCCAGGCTTTAAAAACTTTTAATTTGATATAATAGTATTGCTCATAATACTGGCAAAAAAAAAAAAAAAAAAAAAATCCAGAAATTCCCTATAGCTTATCAGCTGAACCATATCCCACAGACCTGATGCAACAATATCATCCTTGATTCACTCCTACCCATCAATAAAAATTTCTTCCTCTAACAATCCTATGAACCTCATCACATTTATCTTATCAAGGTTTAGGTTCTGGAATCTGTCTCTAAAAGATGGAGGAGTGAAACCAAACCTGAATGAAGTGCAACTTGCCTTTGGCAACTATCATATCAACTAGACTAACCTGATAATTTTTCTCTGTGAACTTACTGAGGCTGCACTCAATCCCCTCATCCAGATCATCAATAAAGCTGTTAAATAAGGCTGGCCCTTGGGGAACCCATGGTAGTGATCGGCCACCAACTGGATGCAGCCCCATTCATCACCACTCTCTGGGCTTGGCCATCCAGCCAATTCCTAACCCAGCAAACAGTGCACCTGTCCAGGCTGTGGGCTGCCAGCTTCTCCAGGAGAGTGCAGTGGGTGACAGTACTGAATTCCAGGCAGACAACATCCACAGCCTTTCCTTCATCCACCAGATGGGTCACCTGGTCATAAAAGAAGATCAGGTTGGTCAGGAAGGATCTGCTTTCCTAAACTTATCCTGGCTGGGTCTGATTCCCTAGTTGCCCTGTATGTCCTACATGAGAGCACTCAATCTGTTCTATAACCTTCCCCAGCACCAAGGTCAGGCTGACTGCCCTGTTCCTCCTTCCAGCCCTTCTTGTGGATGGGTGATTCCACTGGCCAGATTCCAGTCATCTGGGACCTCCCTGGTTAGCCACAACTGATGATAAATGATGGACAGAAGCTCTTCCACCATTTCTCTCAATACCCTCACGTGGACTTTGTTCAGCCCCATACACTTTTGAGAGTCTAAGTGGCCCAGCAGGTCACTGACTACCTCCTCCTGGATCACAGGAGGTCCATCCTGCTCTCCATCTCTGCCTACCCACTCAGGGGTCAGTTGCCCTGAGAATAACTGGTCTTTCTGTTAAAGACTGAAGCAAAGAAGGTATTAAGTACTTCAGCCTTTTCCTCATCCATGGTGGCAATGTCCCACCCCCTGCGTCCAATAAAGGATGGAAATTTTCCTTGGCCCTCCTTTTGTTGTTAATGTATTTATAAAAACATTTTTATTGTCCTTCATAGAGTGGCCAGATTGTGTTCTAGCTGAGCTTTAGCCTTTCTCATTTTCCCTCTCTGTGATCTAACAACATATTTGTACTCTTCCTGAGTTGCCTGCCCTTTCTTCTAAAGGTCAAAAACTCTCTTTTTTTCCCTGAGTTCCTGTGAAAGCTCCCTGTTCAACCAGGCTAATCTTCCCTGATGTCTTTTCTTTCAGCACATAGGGATGGCTGCCTCTGCATCTCTAAGAATTCCTTCTTAAAATATGCCTGGCCTTCCTGGACCCCTTCTTTATTAAGAACTGTTTCCTAAGGGACTCTCTGAACCAGTATCCTGAACAGGCCAAAGTCTACCTTCCATAAGTCCAAGACAGAGGTTTTGTTGACCACTTCCTTAATCCATCAAGAACCAAAAAGTCCTGTAGCTTTGTGGTCGCTCTGCCCAAAGCAGCCTCTGACCACCACATCTCCCACCAGCCCTTCTCTGTTCATAAAGAGCAGGTCTAGCAGGACACTGCCCCTGTAAGCCCCTCACCAGCTATGCCAGGAAGTCACCTTCCAAATGTTCCAGGAACTTCCTAAACTGACTTCTTTCCACTGTGTTGGGTCTCCAGCAGACACTGGCAGGTTAAAGTCTCCCACAAGAACAAGGTCTAGTGATGGTGAAACATCAGCCAGCTGCCTACAGGATATTCCATCTGCCTCTTCATCCTGGTTGGATGATCTGTAATAGACTCCCATCAGGATATTTGGCTTACCAGCTTTTGCCCTGATTCTCAGCCCTAGGCACACAATCTTATCCTCAAGCTCTGTGCAGTCAAAGCACTTCCTGAGGTACAGAGACACCCCACTGCCTCTTCTTCCTTGCCTGTCCCCTTGAAGAGCTTGCAGCTGCCCACTGCAGCACTCCAGCTGTGACAGTCACCCCACCACATTTCCCTGATGGCAACTACATCACAGCTTTCCTGCTGCAGGATGGCCTCTGGCTCCTCCTGTTCATTACCCATACTGCCTGCACTGGTGTAGATGCAATTGTGACTGCTCCACTCTCCTTCAAAATCAGCTTCTATGTGTCTCAGGTTCTGCACCTGAAGGGAACTGTAAGCATTTGATATAATGGTCCTTAAATCAATGAATAATTCTAACCACTGCATGTTGCTGTAAAACAAGAGTATGTATGGCTCAGATAAGTTCATGTATGTATTTTGAGATTCAGAAGAGAAGAGGTTTTGAATTAACAGGTTTGATAAACAGTATGAAGAATATCCTGAGGGCAAATGATCTAACAATTGTGTCATGACATGTATTTTAGTAAGAAAAAATATTAACTGCCATGGTGAGCTAAGAGATCATTTAGACATTTGCAGACAAAAGAACTACTGTCCTGCTGAGTTTTTAATGACTTGAGAACAAAAGCATCTCCATTTAGACACCAGAAGCATTTGACCCTCACAACCCACTGTTGCTGTGCTCACTAGGTTGTGCCCATACTGCCCTTCTGGTTCAGTGTTGAAGTGAAACCTTGACTGTCCTAATTCACCATCTGTCAGTTGGATTTGCAGTGTGGTTTTAGCATATTCAAACTAGATTATCTGAGCAAGAAACCCATCCAAAAGCTCTTCTCCATCCACCCATGCACCACATTTACCCCAGTCTGTAATGGAGACAATAAGTGGCTACATCGATGACTTGTCCTTCAGACAGCTTCAAACTACTGAATGGTTAAGACTGCTGTGAGAATTAAAAGATATGGCATCAAAACTTGCAGAGACTAGAGACCAGGTTTGAGTTACCCATCCCAGTTTGCACAGGCAGATGTTCAGAAATGTAGGTTGCATTTTGGCTTTGGGAATAATTCTCAGTGTTGCTATCACAAAACTCTAATGGATGTCTCCATCTCATCTGCCTAGTGCTACTATAATTTTATAGCTAAACATGTCTGGGTTTTCTCCCTCAACAATCAGTCTAGAATTACTCTCGCAATATTGCAAAGCTGGGTCATTTCTGATTCTTGTTTCCTCTTGTCCCTTGTAACTGCAGCACTGAATCATGCCACCATGTAACTGGTTATCCACATGCAAGGTAAGTAGCCTCACAAACCACATAATGCAAGATCCAAACAGGGTTACCTCTGGCAGGTGTACCCCTGCACCAAAGTGCTAGGACATCCCTCCTTGCTGCTGCTTCTCTCTGTTCGCTATCCTGAGTTCTCCCTGCATCCCAATGTGCTGAATATGACTATACTTTGCAACTGAGCAAAGCCTGAATTCCTTGTGCCCATAGCTCTCCTTCCTTTCTGGTGCTCAACATGACAGTCTCATCATCAGCCATTTTTCCCCTGAATACTTCCCACAGACTGCCTTAGCCCAGGCTCTCTTGGTCGTGGGTTTGGGACACAGCTTGAGAAAGGCTCTGCACTGGAATGGGAAAGCACTGTAATGTCCCTGCAGCAGTCACACAGACACAAAGCACAGGTCTCTGCAGCACCAGCTGTCCAAGCACATGGTCTCCAACAACCTGCAGCAGATACAGGGGATGCTCAAGGTATAGTGACCACTGAGAAAGCCCTCTTCCAAGATAATTCTTGGCTGCAGCCCTAGGAAGTATCATCCATGGGAGCTCCAGGTGAGGATAATGCAGGGCATTGTGGGGGCAGACTACTGCAGCTGCCTTCCCACAGCTGCTCTGTGCCAGGCTGCACCCGTGCTTGACCCATTTACAGTTGCCATGGAGAGAATGAAGTGTATGGAATTATCACTTCCAACTGCAATGAGATCTCATGGAAATAAATATCTATTTGTGAATTTAAAGGGAAAATACAATAAAATAATTATGAAAATCTATGTCCAATGACTGCTGACAAACATGCATTATTTGACAAAGCTAATCTGTCATCCTTTGTTATCAGCAGACTGCAGCTCTACCCGAACCAAACCTCTTAACAAGAAAAGAGAGGAAATTGGGCACAGTTGTGGCACCATTCCTTTCAAGACTTTCACATTCAAAACTCAAATACTTTTCATCTTAATGGTCTTGTAACACAAAAGTGGATTAAAGCAGCATTAAGGCAGAAATCAGATTTTTATGTGCCATGCAATTTCTTGCAAATTCCATGAATAGGTTGGTCTCCCTCCCAACAATTAGATTTCTTCCCACTGTAATTGTGCTGCAGCTACAGCAGCAGCTACTAAAGAGAGCAGCACAGTGAGATTGCAAAGAAGAGCTCTATCCAAGTGCTACTTCTCAGCAAGGCTTCTTAAAGAAAGAAACACTATTGCATAAAGGTTTGTTGAGTTGATAGGAAATGACCAAAAATGTTTCATTTAGGCCTCAGTAAACATTTTATACATCTTAATGATTTTTTCATTAGTTTACTCTCTTTTTCTGCTCAACTGTGAATTTATGAATTTCAAGGATGTATAAAAATGTTAAGCTATTGCAAGCAACTGCGCAATCATGAGACAGCTCAATTTTGCAAGCTGGGCGGCTGAAGGTAATTTTGATCAAGCCTCCAGTTAAGGATATTTGCAGCACATAATAGCAATAGCTTATTGAAACTATGGCTCAGTGAACAATGCTATCTACACTCACCTGTCAGTGGATGGCCCTTTATTAGCCATTTCTGACCATGTAGCTAAGCACATTCATTAGTTTTTTATTTTCACTTGTTAGAAGCCTAGCTGGGGATCAGCATTCCCAAATATCACCCCATTTGGAGGAGCTTAGTCTTATACTAGAGATCTGATCCCACTTTTTTTCACTGAGCCTTCTGATTATTTTACATTTGTGATAGCAGGAAGAGACAAATAAGCTAAAAGAACAGAGTACAAAAATCAAGGCATATAAAGTCTATTATTCTAACCAGAATGTCCCACAGGGAAATGATTCAGGGCTAGCAACCCTGAAGACGGAGGAGGCGAAACTGTGCTAAAGCACATTTGAGTGACACAGACCCAGGCTGTGGGTTTGTGAGGGTTTGGATTTGTTGGTTTGTTTTTTTTTTTTTTTCATTTTGTTTCATGGTAAAGATTAAAGCAGACAGCTGAAAACTCAGAGGTAGGCAATGTATTTCATCCATCTTAGAGACAGAGGGAGGCGGCTTGTCCCACGGTGACACAGTGCCATCTACTGATTCCCTTCTTTAAGGAAAAAACGAAAAAAAAAAAAAGAAAAAAAGAAAACCACACTAAATTATATATTCATGTAAAAGAAAGAAAGAAAAAAATAACACAAAAAACCAAACAAAATTACCCCTCGTGGTAGGACAGGTGTAATCAGTGGCTGCAGCACCAAATGACAGCTGTCCTCATTCTTACTGGGAGCCCTGCAGCACTGCAGCTTACCTGTCTTGACTACCCAGAGCTAACTACAGCTGAACCCAAAATATTTATTTCATAGGTATGAAAAACCACAAAAACAGTAAGGAAACTTTTTTTTTTTTGAAAGAAAATAAACCCAGAATTTCTCATCATAGAAGACTTCATGACATACAGGGATCTCTGGAGGCTGGCAGTCACTCTAAATCAGATTTATCCCCATCCTGTGAGTTGAGGTTCAGGTGCAGGTGCCTTCCAGAAGCCACACATTCCCATGAACTAAGAGATGGGCTACATTCTGGGAAATTCCACATATTTCATTACTGCTCCCATTTGGCCTGAAGATACCCATCCCTTTGTATTGCTGTGTAGCTGCCCTTGGCCAGGAGACAGCTGCAGGCTGCACAAAAAGGTGGGGAGTAGGATGCAGCTGCATGGTTGTGACTTTGGCACATGACCCTGTGTGTCCACTGCTTCAGTGGATGCTATATGGGACTGCTATCCCTCACCAGCAAATCTATGATTTATCTTCTCTATTCCTAACTGAGAGGAAGATGAGTGAGAGGAAGACCAGACAACAAACCTAGAATTTAGAAGTGCAAAATACACCTCACAACTTCCCATAGAGGGTTTTTTTCCCCATATTCTTTCAGTGAGAAAGAGCAATTCCTAAAGCAAAACCAAAGAGAAACTTTTTCACATTTTTGATTGGACATGTTTTTATGCACTGGTGCAGCATTTACCTTTTCCCAAAGATAACATATTTTTTTTCCTTCAACTCAAAATACTTTCCAAAACTGTTGTTTGCATATTGGGCCATAACAACACCATGAACATACAGACTCTGAGATGGTGTATTAAAAACAATGGTGAGCAAGCTTCTAGAATAGTAGAAGAGCAGACCCTGAGAGCTTTAATAGTTCAAAGGTGATCTGTATTCACCACTTACACATAATTTTTAATTTACATGGCACATAGGAAGTAGTCCTTTTGCCCTATTCTGTTCTGGCAAGCTCTCACTTGGATACCATATCCAGGATTTGGTGCCACTTTCACACTGTGTGTGAAGAGATCCAGTGGAAAGCAGTGAACAATGAGAGATCCAGAAAGCATGGCATACAAGGAAGGCTTGCATGGGGTAACATCACCTAAAAATATCTTTAAAAGCTACTGAAAAGAGACATAATAAAGTTTTCCTGCCCATCATGGATAGGAGGAAGATGTAATGCCCTTCATTCACAGTTAAGAGAATTCAGGTTGCATGCTAGCAAAAAGCACTTCAGCAGCAGAGGTAGAGATAGAGGAATAGGGTGCCTGAGAGGCTGTAGACTCCCTCCAACCAGAGGTCCTTACTAACAAATTTAATAGAAATACAGGCATAATTACTCTGGTCAGAAGCAAAGCCTGAAACAAGTTCATGAAGTTCTTCAGACCCTTCTTCCTCCATGAACCTCTGATGTTAAAATTCTAGCCTAGGAAAATAATGAGCTTCCTTCCAACAGCTAACTCAGGGTCAAAATTAAAGAACAGCCTGATTTCACACATACTGGTATAAATCAGGAGGTACTAAATGAGGGGCAGTGGAATTATACTGCTATAAAGCCCAAAAAGATGGCCTTTAAGATCATTAAGCTAGTGGATTTTACTGTGTCAAGAGGCAATTTCTAGGTTATTTTTGTACCTATTCTAGTTTCTTTGTTATGTTCTATTCTGGGTTTTATAGCAATAATGATATGATCACCTCATTGCCCAGGTATCTAAGTAGTATAACAGGTGGAAAAAAAATATTAGCCAGGAGAAAGATAAGTTGATTTGATGCCCCTGAACCATATTTTAAACCCACCAATAGAAGAATGGAGATGAATACATTCTTTTTATTAAACTCTACGTAGAAAACCAGTTTCTCTGCCTTCTGTGGCTAAAGGTTTCACACATTCTTCTTTTTTGAACTGGCTAATTTTGTACAGGAAAAATGCTAATTAAAAAGTAAACCAAAAGGTTTAGCTAAATCTTTGATTTTCTCTGTGCCCCAGTTGCTCATCATAACAGAGAGATCGTAGTTTTCTCAGCACAGACATCTGCTGTATGATTCATTAAGATTTGTAGGGTGGTTTGCATAGTCCCAAGTTATTAAAATAGATCACAGCAGATGATCCAAACACTACATTAGAGATTAGTTTCCCTTTACTGGACTTTTGACAGAATGCAGAAAATGACTGGAAGATCTGTGGTTTTCTTCCAAGATACACAGTCAGCCAGAGTGACTGCCCATGCTGAGCACAGCAAATAAATCTCTCAGCAGCCTCTGTGGGAATGGGATCAGTTCCTAATTTCCCCATTTTTTCTACAGGAAGCCTGACACCTTATCCACACAACAAGCACCTCTACTTCTGCATTTGCATCCTCTCACAGTGGATCTCCCTCACTAGCATCTCCCAAAAAGCTGGCCTGCCCCTTTGTACATGGATAGACAGCTTTTATTGCATACAGGAGTACTTAAATGTCCTTTCTACTTAGCGTGGAGGGCGAGCAGTCAGTACAACTTTGGTTTTGAGGTAATTTACTTATTGACAAGGATCAGCCCAATATAACCTATTGCTGGGTGGAAACAAGTTCTCTTTGTGGTAAAGGGGATGCACAGTCTGACTGGCTGCATGAAGAACATCATCCCTTGTAGTTGTGATAATATTTAACTGCCCATGTGTGGACACTCTTATCCTAGGAGTAACAAGTACAATTTAATGTTTAATCCACTTCTGAAGATAAATGCTGAGTGTGAGTAAACTAAGCAGGAAGAAGACACACGCCAGGAGCTGATAAAGTAAAACAGACTTAGCACAAAGACAATGCAAGACACACCTGAAGCTGTGGATATCAAAAGCCCAGGTTCCAGGCATAAACAAATCACCTTAAAACATTTGACCACACATGAGTAGCCTGCAAACCGGGAATCAGGTATTTGGAAGTGTGAAGCAATGGCCACTAACTTGCCAAGAGTATCTGGGACAAAGTGTCCTGACTTTCAGCTCTTGATGCCATTGACCCCAGACAGCTTGATTTGTCATGGGTGTTCACTTCCCCATAGCTGAGAGGGTACCAAGCAAGGACAGCTTCCACTGAAAACTACAGCAATGCTCTTGCTTGAGCAGTGCAATATCTTTGCTATTTCTCACATTATTTGATAATTGTGTCCTACAGTTTTGCTCCAACAAATCTCCATAGTTTCCACTACTTCAAAATATAATTCTAAAATAAGGAAGCCCTAACTTTGGGCTATTAACTTTGAGTGCCAGATTATGATTTCCATTATTTATTGCCACAACAGACTATTAAAGAGGCATCTCCACCCAGCTAAATGCAAGATTATGTCTTCAGGCATAATAATATCTCTGGGAGCTGCTCAGCTCTAACAAGTATTTAAACATATATTTAAATTTAAGCATGCAAGTTGTCCTCTGACGTCAGTCAGAATTCTGTTTAAAAGTAAATCACAGACTTTATTTTCTTTTACTCAATACAGTATAGTTGCTATGGCAATAATCAGTAGCAGAGCACTTGTGATGAAAGGCAGAATGTTTTGATTGTCATGTGAAGATTCACACCTTCAGAATTTAATTCTTTTTACTAGCTGCTGCTGTTCCTCCTGCTGGCTCAACAGACTGCAGTGAGTCTTTATTAGCTCTGATAAGCAGCACCAAGACAATGATTGTCCAGCTTGCTCTGAAAGGCCACTTAGCACTGAAGAATTAACAAGGCATTTACTCCCTGTACAAACAATCACTCCAAAGATGATACTACAGAACAGGTGTTTAATCTACAAGGAAACTTCCTTTTCCTTGGTAGGGAAAGCTTTTAATTCACTTCCTCTATAAAGAACACCTGATGGACTCTATTATGCAAATGCTAATCACGATCAAAGCAGTTATAAGAAGGGATAGCCAATCCCTGATCACAAGTCTATAGCCTTCTTGTGTGTGCACAATATGTATTCAATTTTTATCAGAGTTTTATGGAGCAAAGAACAAACATAGTACCAACCAACCAAGAACAGAAAAACATCCCCAGCTAGTCAGATGGAAAAATAGATATGTGGGAAAGAATAAATAAAAAAGTATCAAAGCAGACAGAACAGCAAGACAGAAAGTTGCTGTTTAGCCTTAAGGTCACAGGCAAGTTCATAACGATTTCTGAAACTGTTTGCTATGTTGAAAAACCTGAGACCTCTTAAACTACCTGCTTTTATAAGGTGCTCTCAAGGCTGGCCCTGAGCTACTTCTTGGGAATTTTAGGAGGAAAACTCAGCTCCCCAACAGTGTCCTCATGACTCATTTGAAGCACAGTTGGACTTTTGCAGCTTCCAGATATTCCCTCCGCCCTTTCAGTGACCATGCCAAGTATAAAAAAATCAGATGTCCTTCCTTGAGGTCACTGTAGGATAATTAAGGACCCAGTGTCTTGCTACCACCTACTAGAAAGGCTCATGGCCTTTATATGCAATCTGAATACAAGCTGCTACAAAAGACAACATCCCCACAAACAGTGAGGTCCCAAAGGTGTCCTGGGATTAAGGAGGCTCTGATGTTCTGTTTCAAAAGCAAAGCACACACAACATCCCTGAAATTCAGTGCAAATACTTCTCTGATAGCAAGAAATGCACACTAAGCCTTTGAGATTATAGCTGGAAAGAAAAAAAAGGTAGGTACTTTCCTAGCATGTTCCTAGGGAATCTGTATTTATTCTGACAGTTTTCATGTAAAAAAGTGGACACATGTTAATACAGTAAAGTAAATAAGTAAAAGAATGAACAGTGTTAGTAAGAGCTGCTTCACAGTGGATCTGAAAAGTCACCTTATCTCTGCTTAACTCAGCTGGCTCTGAAATGGGAACACACCAGTGGAAAACTTTTTTGCCTCTGCTACCTATTTTTGGACTTGTCAAAAACATATCACCTAGATTTTTCCAGTTTTCAGCTGATAAAATGGTTGTTGCTTTTCCCTATATACTTTCATACTGTTAAGCTTTTTCATGCCCAGTGACTAAGCTTGCCTTACCTCAGTCAAATCCTGTTTTATGAATCCTGATGTCTCTGGTCCATTTCATAATGTTAGAGTCAGGTCTTACACAACTGTAAATGTCTGACACCTTTCCATTTACACACTACACTAGTTCAAAGTCTCAGCATAGAAAGTGGAAGCTGAAAAAAACCCCAAGAGAATCTGCCACTAGAAGTGGCTGGACCTTTCACAGCCACAGGTTGACATCAATTTCAGGCAAATATCCAAAGATTTGATATTTCAAAGTATATCACATCTGGATCTGGTCTAGTACCTGAACCTGAAACCTTAGGTACACGGGTTCCTCACAGTAAAAACCTTCCTGCTATCTTTTTACTGCTTTGTCCTTTTGCTGTATTGTACTTCAAACTTGCAGAGGCGAAGGTAAAGCAGGCAAGAAAAACATCACTGTAAAAAGATGAGAACAAAGGGAGTCTTTAATTATCAGAACAAAATTTAATTTTTAGAAGTTGGTGAGCCTCAGTAACTCATTTAAAAAAATTACTTATAATTTTATAATATTTTTGAAGTCTTTCACTGTCTTTAACACTGGACACTGACCCAAATGATAAAGAACAAATAAGCTTTGAGATGGAAACCAACATCTTCTCCTTGTCCAGAGAAATGCCTGAGAACTACCTGCTGAGAAATTATCTGTGACAGACACATAAGAAAGCCTCATGAAAATATTCTTCACAAACTCAAAAGTAGGGAGGCCCTCCAGCCATACACATTCCACAGTTTGAAATGAGTATATGTGACCCAGTATGAGAACTTGATATTCCTTTTGTTTAAACATTAATCAGCTTTTCCAGAAATAGCAGAGCAGTTTCATTCATTCTCTTTTCAATTTATATAAATATTAGACTTGTAAATATATAAAAAAATGTATTTCACTTCTAAAATTTAAATTATTACAAACCTGAAATGTAACTTCATACAATACTTGAAAAAAAAAACCATAACAAAAACAGGAGGGAAAGAACTGAGAATACTTTCCTAATATATATGATCAGTCAGATAAGTTTTCTACAGCTATCAACAAATTTGCTTCAAGAACATTTCATTTGCAGTTCATCACTATTAAAATGCCCCTAAACTTAGTCCTCCTTGCTGTGTGTTTGCACAGAAGCTTAGAACTGTCAGAATTTAGTCTTGCTCAAGCAAAAGAATACAGCACCACCACTCCCTGCAAATTATTATTTTCATAAAATTTTTGTTGTGCTCAAGGTAAGAGATATAAAAACCACCTTAATCTTGCAGACTAAGTCAAACCATTCTTCCAGTAAAGAGCCACCAGGCAGAAAGGAAAATTCCTTTCTTGGCTCAGAAGTTTGTGAATGCTGAGAAGGAGAGAAGACCTCTGCGGGCAGGGGTAGTTCCTCAGCCTCCTCCCATCCCATCTAAATCAATCAGCAGGACAGCTCTACACACCCTTCAGGGCTGGTTTATATTTAGAACTTAATAAAGAATAAAAAATAGCAAATCATACACCCACTCTGCTTTGGGGAAACAAATGTGCTAGTCAAGGGAAGATATAAATAATCGTGCGATGACACAACGAAACGCCTCGTCCGGTGGCTTCGGTGCAAGCCGCTGTCCAGGGCCCAGCAGAGCTGTGGATGTATTCCATTAATCTCTTTCTCAAAGTGATGGATTTATTTTTTTGGGAACATGCCCAGTTCACCGAGGAGTCATTTTTTCCCCCATCAGCTGAGATCTGTCACCAGTAACTCATCACTTCTCATCCAGCCCGTGCTCTTCACTTGTAACTGAGACTTTCCAGCAGCGATACCACAGCTGGCCTGCAGGAAACACCCCTGAACTCCCTATTCATAGTCTGGGAAGGGCAGAGGAAGGAGAGAGCAGGCAATCAGATACAGAGTGATAGGAAAAGTGTGACCTTCCTTTCCCTCCATAGTGACACCATTTTCTCCCTCAGCTTTAACCTTTTAAAAACATTCAAGAAGCCATGTGAAAACTCACAACCTCAATGCAATCTAGACATAATAACTCAAAATTTTTAGAAAATCCATAGTGCTGGGTATAGATATGAGGCCAGAGAAGGTGAATGTTAACAACAGCTCCAGGGAAGAGCCATTCTGGGTTATTACTCCACCAACTACAGGCACTTCTATTAAAAACTGGGTTTATGTTTAATTAAATAAGTTTGACATGCTGTCCTGAGAGCAAGAAAACAGGAGTTTTGTGTACCTAGCTCTCCTGCTGTGACACAATTTACCTTTAGAGAATGTATGAAAAATAAATCTTTATCAGGGACTTCCATGCCCCCTCCCTGCCAGCTGCAAGTGAGGTTGGCATGAGGCAGAAGTCAAAATGCTTCTAGACACTCATGGGAAAGGATTGAGAAGCCTGGAACATTTGGATGCTAAATGCAAGGAGGATGGCAAGTTTATATCGTGGCGAAGCAGGGGCCTGGGAAATCGCAGTGGAAGTTACTCGATGGCCTTGGCCATCCAAAGCTGGTTCTGTAAGTCTACTCAGCTTCACAAGAACTTGCAGACACGTGACTGGAGGTGCACAGGGACAGAAGAGCAAAAAAATGTGATGGGCTTAGAGGGAGGGACTCAGGATTTTTACTGCTTTCCAGCTGCCTTACAAGAAAAGAGTGCTCAAATGGCAGGCTTGTGCCCTCAGGGTGGTCCACAGCAGGGTGTAAAATTGTTGGGGAGTTTATTTACATGCTCAGTCACTCTCTCTGACCTCTAATAGGAGCAAAAGCAGCAGGAAATGAGGCCCCAGCTACTGTGAAGAATTGGCAGATAATGGGATTTATGGAAGAGCAAACATGTTTATGCACATCCCTCAGCAGTTAACCACTATATCGAGAAAAAGACATGCTGCCACTTCAAGGGTTAAAATAGATTCATAATTAGAAGGGAGACTACAAGACCCTGGTGCAATCCCACTGTGCAGGACAAGGAGGAGGGTGGTGAGTGTGTACACACACCTCCTTCTGCTCTCAGCAGCAATATTTTTATTCACTTTCCCAGATAACAGAATCAAAGAATCATAGAGCAGTTTGGATTGGAAAGGACCTTTAAAGGTCATCTAGTCCAACCCCCCTGTCACAAACAGGGGTACCTGCATTAGATCAGGTTGCTCAGAACCCCTTTCCACCTGGCCTTGAAGGTTCCCAGGGACCTTAGAGCAGCTATAAATTGCAGAGCTTTTTGTTAGCTGGGCTATCACTGCAGTCCTGACTCAAGTTAGTGCTGTAGCTCAAAGCCTGTGCTGCCCAGTGCCTTTTTGAGGAGCAGCAAAAAGTCAATGAGTTTGATCCCAGCCTTGGCATTAACATGGCTGCCAGCACCTTTGCTGGTAGTTTCTGGGCACACAGAATGAGTTTCTTCTCCTTAGTCCTAGCAGGGCAGAGCTGAGGCACTACTGCAAAAGACATTGCTTGGTCTGCCTCCATTTGGGGAGGAGTGAATGTCGGTCTCTTGGGCTGTAAATTCTTCCAGCATTTCTCCGTATTTTACCTATGGTTTTCTCAGAATTAGGGGTGGTGGAGGAAACAACTCTAAATAACCACAATGCAAACATTTTACAGTAGAAAATGCACCACCCTAAAAATGGCACAGAGCCATCATTTTAAATTACACAGGGCAAAAGCAATGCCCCTTTGGAAAGTGTCATTTCAAGGTAATGAGGATGCTGAGGAAAGCCTGTGTGACCCTGCCCGTATTTATCCTCCCACACAGGTGGGGATGTGTCACAAATCCCTGTTACCAACCCGAGTCACTCCTCATTCCCGCATGGCAAGCTCTGCCTTGCCACCAAGGGACAAAGCACAGCCACCATAACTATTCCTTGGAGCAGCTCACGGCCAGTTTATCACTGTGAACCTGCAGCAGGAGCCAGCAGTGCCAAAAGACAGAAATAGCGGGACGCCTTTTATCACCCAGGGCTTCACAATGCACAATGCTGTGCCAAAAGGTCCATGGATAGGGTGGGGAGATTCCCCTCACCTTTTCCTAAGGCTCATCACTTAGTCTTGACATTTACAAGAACTGTAAGAAAAGGTTTCTCATTTCCAGGTGTGGCAACATGACCCTCACCTCTCAGTTCAGGATGTGGTCTTTCCAAAGACTGGACTGCACGGGATGCATCCTGAGGAAAGGGTGCAGTGCCACTCTGTGTGACTGCTGCCTGAGACCATGAGCTGTACTAACCTTCTGGAGGGAAAGGGGGAAAACGAGACTGCCCCTGATCTGAGATATACAGCCACCTTTAAACAATACCTTGGTCACACAGTCTGACTGTCTCTTTGTCATTGCTCCATCCCACTTCAGGGAGAATTGCTGCTCTAAGTGGAAAATTAAGAGCTGGAGCTGCACTTGGCCAAACTTCCTATTGTGATGACCAGAAGCCAAGTATTGAGAATGGGCTGAGTCCTCCCAGCTCTGCAGGGCTGGTCTGAGCTCACCCCCACACTTACCCATCCAGAGCAAATCTGTCCCTGATGGTAAAAAGGCATCCATTGATGTTAGAAGAACAAAATGCTGCATTCAGCATCTTTCCTAGGACTAGAGAGCACTTTCCTCATTCACATTTTCCCATCAACAAAGTATGTATCAGTCTCCCCTACAGAGAAATAAGAGTTGTTACCATTCTGATGCTTCAGATACCGAGGGTTCTGCATGGAGAACCACAGGACCACAAATCATATCTATTCAAAGCACGATAAATTGTTCAGGACCACATAGAATAAAACCAAACCAAATATCACATGAACTTCATTTATAAAACCCCAGGAAAACTTCCAGTTTAGTTAAGAACTAAACAACCCTGATTTGGCACACCTAATGCACCTGCTGCTCTGATCATGCAGGGCTTAGTCCATGCACAATCACTACTTTAAGTGTTCATATTTCTTAAATTTGACTCAGAGGATAGCTAAGTAGCCACATGTGGAAAGAGAAAGAGTGCTGTGAATTAATCATAAAAATTACCTGACTCTGCTTCAAGGAACTGAGCTCTTTCAAGAGCACTCAAAATCTGACAGCATCCCAGTGGCAACTCCATGGAGTAAAACTCCAGCCCTTAATGGCTGTTTCCTAAAACCAAAATAAGTTAAGCTCTTAAATTATTTCATGGCAGCGAAATCCAAAAGACAATTTTGTATTGTTCAGAATATTGCCACAGATTTATTATTTTCCTGCACACAGATGAGTGTCAGCAGTTGCTTTTTCTATTTTTACATGATTTGAATGATCTCAAAGGCAAAAGCCAACACCCCCTATAGAAGTTATTTAATTTTTTTCTTTTCTGAGCTTTACCTGAGTCCAGTCCTCACTTATTCTGCTTCTTTACATATGCTGTTACTTTAAGTATCTTTCTTATTTAGAGGTATATAAATTGATTTATAGGATTCATCTACAGTGAAACAAGAACTAACCAGCCTCCCTGAATTAGTGTCTGACCTCCCAGCGATGCACACTGAAATCTTTCATTCTTCCTACCTCAGCTCTGCTCTAACTCATCCCTACCAGACACCAAGCAGCCAGAGTACATACCAGCTGACACTTTTTTCCTTGAGTTCCAGCAGTTAGTTTTCCAGGATGCCTGAAGACATTGTAAGTCATATTACCACCAAAGAAAGGAATAAGCAAGAAAATTTCAGCCAGGAATATTCTGCCTCTTCTGTACAAAGCAACTTTATTCTCTGCTGAGATTAGTCAAACCATTCAGAACATGACTGCATGAGGGAAAAAACTACCCTCAACTCACTTTGAAGAAATGTCTTGGAGGCATTACAGTATAGTCTGTCCTTAAATAGCCTCAGCAGCAAGAAAAAAAAAAAAAGCTTCATATTTCCAGACGTAAAATGTGCAAAGAAGGTTAATTAACTAAAGTTCATATACTGCTTTGAAGGTGGAAAGACCTTCAAAGGAAGTGTTAAGAACGGATAACCAGAATCCATCTTTTCCAACCTCATAAAAGGCAGATCAATGCTGTATAGAATGTGTACGACAGAAAAATTGTCCAATTGTAGGATTATTCATCTAAGTTTTACTTAGAGCCTAAGGGGTTGCTTAGAAACTGGTGTTTCCCAGCTGTATCTCAGTCAGAGCTGTGATTTCACTTCCTATTTTTGACAGGTAACCCAAATGGGACATTGGAGTCAATATGGCTGGAACATTACAGCATTTTCTTCAGCATTCAGGGCTCATAGTTTTGAAAAGCAGATTTCTGACAGCTCCCTCAAAAAGTAATTCTTTCTGTGTCTGTCCAAATATATAACAGCCCAGCTAAAAATGCTGTTTCTGTCTCACAGTATGCCCATTAAATAATTCATATCACTGACTAACACTGGCCAGTGGTGTTTAGTAGCAAAACAGCAAGTGAATCTGAGTACATGGCAGCACATTTCTAAATATTAATTAGGAAGGAAAGAATGAGCATATTTAAAAATCAAACTGAAATCTACCTCTTGCTGTATTTTGTCCTTAGACAGAACATTGTCATCCTTACGTCAAACTGCATGAACTGCAATAACTTAGCCAAACCTCAGGAAGAATAATGGGAGGAATTACTTTCCTCCCCAGTGATGAACAGCTACATCTCTCAGGCAAAGAAGCACAATTTGCTTTGGTAAACAATGCTCTAATTCCACTGTGGAAAAGAGGTATTAGTCAGACCCTGGGAAGAAAAGTGAGTCTTAGATAGGATGCCAGCAAAACCAGAACCAAACCACCAGCTGACTATCAAAGGTAGACATTGATTTGTATCAGCTGAGAGGAATGTGACCTCCCCTGAACCCTTGTGCTCAAAATAAAGTAGTTTTATTATTTAGATGAGTGGATGGTGTTAAGCACAACAAATACATAGCATGTTGTGCTATAGAGAGCTCAGGAATCTGAAAATCTTGTTTTCTTTCCAGCTGAAAGAAAACTGAACAGGGAAGTTGAGTCTCAGACCAGAGTGAGAGTTTCTTTGGAAGCACTTGGATCAATACTTCAGCTTGCTCTTCTAACTGAAGCACCACACTGTGGGAACTGCATATCTAAACAGTTATGCACATACACAATATTATTTTTTAAACATAAAGCAAAGGTTTCAAAACATATCACCAACAGAGGAAGCAGCCTGAAGCTCCTTGCAGGGGTCAGCTGATTAGAAGAATCTTACAGCGCTGTAACAGCAAATTTCTCTCTGAATCACCAACAAACTCTGGTGCTCTAGTAGGATTTTGGTTTTCACCCCTGTCCCATATGAGTCAAAGCCACAAAGGCCAGAGATACATTTGACCATCCAAAAAACCTCTCCACACTATGCATTTGAATAGGCAAAACTGACAACTCTGGGAAAAAATGATTAACTGTAGGTAGGAATATAATTAGGGGTTACAAAAGTATCCTTTCCATCCTCAAAAAGCCTAGTGCAGCTCTGGAAGCAAACCAGCACAGGAAGGAGGTAATTTCCTAATCAAACTTCTAAGGTTATCTTATCAAACCTACTCAATGTCCTCTACTTGGAAAACTGGCTCTAGTGTCTCCTTGGAAAAGGGTGACTGAAATGTAGCCATTCAGCAGGACTGAAATTACCTACTTTCAGCTAATAAGTACTCGTGTGAAAACATGGATATTTCACCTCAAGAATCCCAAAGAAAATCCCAGACAGACATTCTGCTTTTTCCACCAACAAACATTTTGGCATTCATCCTGAGGACAAAAGCTCATATTTTCATCAGTTAAACACAGTCGATTCACTACAGCCAAGTAAATGTAAACAAACCAGTTTTAAAAAATTAAGACAAGATTAGGAAATGTTTCTTTTTTTTTTTTTTCTTTTTTTTTAATAAGTCAACCCTTGAAAATGCCATTTTACAGCTGCAGAAAATGTGACTTTGCCTGACTTTTTTGTTGGGTCAGCCAAACTTGAAGAAAAACATGAAATCTCTCTGTAACCAAGGATAGACCACTACTTTAATAGGCACTGTTCCCAAAGGAAGAGAAAATCCAATTACTCTCTTCCCAAAGGAAGAGAAAATCCAAATGGTAGCATAATCTTTTCATTACTGTTTCAGGAGCTCAGAGTTAATTGGACAAGTTTAGCACCCTGTGAATGAATGTGTGTCTCATTTCACAATAAATAGTCTGTAATTATTTCCATTTCTCTGAAACCAGGAGATAGCTCTCATTAGCAGTACCCTGGAAGAAGCCTTTTGTGAGTTTGAGTAATATTACAACCCCTTCCTTATCATATCTGGGCACCCCACAGAAGCTCTTACACACAGAGAAATGCTCTTATTTAATCTTTCATGTAACTGCACAAAGGCCCCACATAGCTATGGGGAAGCTGCACAAGTGTTTTTGCCTCAGCCTCCCTGCAGCCCAGCATCTGTCTGTCACCTCCTCATGTCCCAGTGGGCTCCTTGGACCAGGCACTCCTGCCTTCACCTGAGCAAGCTGCAAGGTCCAGCACACCTTCCCAAGGCACAGGACAAAAACAGAGTGGTAGCATCCAGGTGAGAAACCTTGGCCTGATCCACCTGACAGGTCACAACTTCCATCTTCCTCTTTCCACCTTAAACAACTGCCCACCAGGACCCTTGTGCTCCCTTCTGGGGGAGCATCTGCATTTTCTAGGATATTATTAGGGACACCTGGTACCAGAGAGAAATGCCACAAGGCAGGCTGTGCCGTGGTTAACTCATCACCTGCCAGAGAACACACCTGTCAGGTGTGCTCCACCACCTCCTGTGTTTTAAGAGACAAAACTTGCTCCTCAACACAGAAGCACAGGAGTGTGCATCTGCCCCTCTGGACTCATCACTGAACCCTGCAATTGCTTTATTGTATATGAACACACACACACACACACACACCAGTTGTCTTGGCAAAACAGGTGTTTGTGAAGCCAAAAGTTGTTGCAACACATCATCCAAGTCCCACACTAGAAGAACATTTTTCAGAATTTGAAGTAATTTTCCTCCCTCCAAATCTCTCTGTTAAGGAGAACAGAAATAGATGCACAACATGACATAACAAATGTTATATACAAAGGTAAAGATTATTTGCAGATTTAGCATAGTTCTGCTTATTCTCTCCAGGATCATGCTGGCTGTCCTGTTAATTGCAATGATGTGCAGAGCTCGGGCTGAGTTCTACACTCAGCTGCTTTGGCTGGACTGGTATTCTCACACTGATTGCACTTTCCCTCATAATCTCCAAATCTATTTCAGCTGCTCCTTTTCAGGAGGCAGCACCATACACATAACTTCTGGCTGGATAACCAGCCTTCAGCTGCATTAAGATGCATCCTGTTTAACCAGCTATAATACTGCAGGGCTTCCCGCTTTTTCTCACTATACCCCAATCTTCACCTAAATTACAACTGTTACCAACACAGATTTGATGTCTTCTAGAAAAAAGCCTTGTGCATTGTTGTCCCTTAAGTACAAACATCACTCTCCAAGCACAAAAACAAATGCTTGGGAAGGAGGGGAACAGAATTCAATGAAGAAAATGTCCCAGAATTTCCTGCAACTGTTGTTGGTTTCCTTTATTCATTATATTTAGCTTTCTATAGAATATTTAATTACCATCTAGGGTGGAAAATGAGACCCTGGTCTTACTCTAGGACTAAGAAAATTTAATTCCATTTTCATTTTTCACTCTCCCACCACACAGAAAATCTACAAATTTAATAAGAAACTTGAGGACAAGTACTTGGACACTTCAGCCAGCATCCTTTCTTCTCTAGAGCTGAGACACGTGTTGAGCTCAAGGTTTAAGTCTGAGCAAAAACTTAAACCTCAGCCCTGAAGACAAGCCTGTGAAGAAACTCCTCACAGTTCCCTCACAATCCCACTGTCTTTTCCCCCCCTTTTTCCTTTATTTGTTGTTGTTACTAAGAGGAAAGTCTTAAGTATCTGACTCTATCTGTGAAGTTGAATCTTAAGGTATAGTTTCTGAAGTTTGGAAATTCAAAGCTTGGGGTTTAAAATCAGTCTAGCTTACATTCTTGATCTGCACATTTAAGTTAGGCATGAGACTTTCTCTGACCCAAAAAGTCAAGTCTGTTTTCATCCCTGAGAGTTTTACAAATATCTTGATTTGCCTAAGTTACAAACACTGTGGGAACATGGACATAGCTTGATTTGAATATAAACATAAGAGCTGATGTGTCCCCTCTCCAAACTACATGCAGCATCTCCCTAAGAAAAGCTGCTTTTAGGCATTATACAATAACTGGGTGCAGACATAAACAGGCTGAGAAAAGATCTGAAATAGAGCAGAAATAACCCTAGCTAATTGAGAGCTGTAAAGGATGGCAAATATATATTAATACCTCCTTATGTACAGTAATCATCTCACACCAGTGAGATAATCTTCTAGTGTTAAACTGAACTGTACTCACTCCATCAGTAAGAATTAACAGATGGAGCAACTCTTTGAGATTTACATAACAGTAATTAAACAAATCCTCACAACGGCCACATGATTTCATGCTCAAGCCAGGGCAGTCTACAAAAAAAAAGAGCTTTACTGTCATGTTGGAAAATTCCAGAACATGCAGCCTGAAGAGTTCTGCAAGAGCCGTCAGCCTCAGAACTTGGATCAGCCTGCCTCGTCCTCCAGGATATCCTCTTCAGTGTCCACTTAGAGTGAGAGCAGAAAACTCAGAAACAAAGCAGCTGTAACAGACACCTTCATTATCTGTAGGAAGAAGTCCTTGGACTGCTTCATCTGTAAGATGAGACAGTTATCCATATATGTGGCTACACATAGGAAACCAGTCTGAATAAAAAACATGGGAAAGCTCATAGCTCTTGGCATATAGTAAAATTCTGTGTGCCCACAGAGAGCCCCTGGTACAAGCAGGTAACCTGTCCCGTGGCACCTGCTTCACTGCCACAAGCACCAGCAGCTCCCTTTGGGGCTAGCACCTGAGGCTGGAGGTTGGCATGGGAAATGCAAGAATTACCCATTACTACTGGCAGGAAATGTCCCCACTGGGTAACACCCTCATATCTGTACCTGTGTGAATGCCTAGTAATCTAAAAGGGCAAGAAATAGCAGAATAAGCAAAGTACTTGAACTGCACATTAACCGTAGAAGGAAGGAGTCCACCCATTAGAGATGGAAAACACAGAAAGGGACAATATTTTGTAGATTCACATGAGTTCTCCCTCCTGCCCAAAAGTCAGCAGCATCATTAGCACCAGCAGACTTCCCTTACCTCTCTGAGGTACTGGACACAGGGATGATGGAATGGGGCTTCCTAGTTCACCTTTGAGAAATCTTCACAGCTGTGCTAGACACAGGGCCACCACCTCTATACCCCAAACCTGGGGGTCCTGCAGAGCTCTGTCCCCACCCCAACCACTACTCCACCTCTGATGTCTTGGGCCACAATCACGTAGATGACGCGCAGACCTTTGTCTCCAGCACGTGAAATACATCTGGAAATCTCCCATCACATTTAATGCAGAGATAAAATCAACCCCTGAAAGTAAATTCATCTCACTAAACCTGAACCTAGTCCAGATCCAGATGGGGAAAGGTCTCCATCGATTTCTACTAATTGTGCAATATCACATCTGCTGTTGCTGAAAGTGTCTGCCCCCACATGCCCCCATCACCCCCTAAGTAATGAACTGTTTCACAGCTTTTGGGTTCTTGGGCTCTTCCTAGCAGGATGTGTAAATAGAAAAGAAATTGGCAGAATGAAACGTGCACTGATATAGCTGTTTATTCCCCTCCCAGCTGACTGAGGATTAAAAACACCAAAGCAGGTGTTCTGCTGCCACCACACGGTCATGAATAGACCTAGGCATTTTTTAAATAAAATGCTTCCTCAGAATGCATCAATTCACTAAGCCTATAATTTTTATGTATTTCCTTAACATGCCTTCAACTGGGGGTTCTTGTACCAAATCCATCAAATGCCCACAGTTCCAACCTGACTGCTAGGTCTGCCCTGCAACCAGGTGGCATCCAGAGATGTGGAGATGTATCCAACTCTATTTCTCTTTTTGCTGAAAGCAAAGAAGTTTGTGAGATACTCGATTAAAAAAATCTCTGCAAACGAATGAGGAAGAGTTGGAAGTGGTTTTATATTTTGGTGACAAATATTTCCAACAGTTTGTTCTCTCAGGAGTAAATTCTGGGTTCTATTAATGAAGAGTGACGCTGTTTGTGATGCAGCCAATATTTTTGTGCAGGGATGTAAAAACCACCATCACTGAGGTTTTGAAGTGACAAAAGGCTTTAATTTCAAAATAGTCAGAGAACAGGTATTAGGATGATTCAGCTCCCTACCATAAAGAAGGTTATAATTAAAACATTTATTGTCTCCGTGAATATCAAGAGAATGTCATGACCCCACAGTTTAAAACCACTTAGTAGGTAGAAGATAGTTCCTCAGGCTTTCAGTGTAGTGTAGTATCAATCCTTGTCTGATATCAGTGAAGTACAATTTGGGTGGATATATGGACCACACTGTTTAGAGTGAAAATGAGCTGATTCCCCTTTACAATATCAGTCTCACCATGTAGTGCTCGCTACTTTGTCCCTCAAGGTTATTCACAAACCAGAGCTACTGTCATATATTACTCTTTCTCCAATCTTCTTTAAAGGGACAGATTTTTGAGGCAGGAATATCAAAAATATTAAAAATATTTAGGATCTGTAAGACAGGCAAGTCATCTGGCTTGGGATAGGCTGACTGTGGAGTCCAGACTGACCTTCTCATCCAACATGAAAAACTGACCTTAACATAAGCATTTGGGATGATCATTTTCAGCTGTCATTGATATTACTTGACCAAAGTTCAAGAAAGGAATGGCCACAATAGCAGCCTGTATTCTAAGGAGCCATTTTTGATGACTCAAATTGCTGTCATTTATATATGTCACTTCTGTTGACATATGTCAGTGCTTTATTGTGATGGTTTTGACCTCAGTGAAGAACTCATAGGAATCCTTCGCTCCCTCCCTGCCTATGCCTGAGGCTTTCATCCCACCAAATGGCAAGTTCAGGTCTCTCACAAGCCAGCAGTTGGTCCACACCAATCCAGACTGCAGCCTGTGTGCCACCCTGTGAACACGTCCCACGTTGCCGGACCACACCGTGGCTGCCAAGCCGTATTTCACACCGTTGGCTCTTCTGATCACCTCCTCTTCTGTATCAAATGCTACCACACATGTCACAGGACCAAAGATCTCTTCTTGCATGCAACAAGATTCATCCTTGACTTCAGCAATAACTGTGGGCAACATGAAATAGCCTTTCTGGTTGCCAGATGGGAGGGCCAAAGGGTCCACTCCCTCTCCGCAGAGGACTCTGGCTCCTTCAGCCTGGGCTTTCTTCACGTAGTTCTTTACCTGGGGAAGCAGCAGAAAAACATCACTGCTAAAGGACACCAAATCCCAAGGGGTCACACATCAGCAGGAGCCCCTGAAGAACTCCAGCTGGAACAGTCTGCCCTCTTACAATAGAGGGCAGCATTCCCTAAATTTTGTTATGCTGCTTTGTATGCAAAGCTGTGTATCTCTTGCTGAAAAAAAGCAATTGTTTTCTCTTTCCTAACACTTACTAGCCTAGTAGACAACACTGCTGGCCCTTCCCACAAAGTATTGTCAAAAGGGTAGGGCCCTTGGTGAAAACACAAGTGGTCCCAGAGCCTCCCTCCCGTCTCCCAGGAGCCTGGGCAGTTTGCCATTATCACAGGCCACCGCTAACTCATTTACTCCAAGGAATCATTAGTATTTTCCTGCCTCACAGGCAAGGTTTTTTAAATGTTTACATGCCACTAGGATGATGAAGCCATGAATGCTACAAAAAATCTCATTAATAAATTATTAAAGATGTTTCCGTGGCTGCTGCTACCCTATCTTGCTACCTTGAACACATAGGATGCACTGTTGGTCTGCTTTGACTGTTCTGCAGTCGTTGCCTGGTTTCTCTCCTTACAGAAAGACCACTGAGATACCACAGGACTTCCTTATCTTTTTCTTCTTTTAGGCATCTTGGTAGGTAAAACTTGGAAGTTCTCTGTGGTGCTACAGATTAAGGACCTCAGGAAGTGGGTGTTTCTACCACTCTACTTCAGAACAAGAGAACCTGGAGAACTTTCTAAGGCATCAGGGAAGCATATCAAAGGTCAGGCTTTCTCTCACTCTGTGGTTTTTTGGTCTGCTTCTTGCGTCAGAGCGTTCTGGGATATAAGCATCTGCTCTTCCTGAACTCTGACAGCACAACTTTCATTTCATATAAGCCACTAAAGCAGACTGTGCCTAACTGTGCACCATCTCAACTGCTCTCCACACACAGACCATTACAAATTACTGTAAGCAGTTCCAGGAAGCTGTTTTGTACAAGCCAGAATTTGCCAGAGTGATACAAAAATAAAACTTTTAGCTTGTCAACTAATTTATTAGGCAAATTAGTGATCTTAGCAAATGCACCATTAAAATCCAAGAAAATGTTGTTGAACTCTAAAATTTGTGAGTATAAATTCAGGACTAATGGTGAATATAAATTCAACCATTAGAATTATCTCATTCAAACAGGAGGAAATATTCTTTTGCCATTTTAGATTATTTTCCCCAGGGAGTTTGATTTTTTTTCAGAGTAATCTCGTGATCCTAAGCCACAGGCAACAGAAACCTCATTAAAAAGATACCTTATAATGGCTTTGAGTTGTCATCCCTCAGAGCTAACCTTGGAGATGACAAGATCCTTTCCCACATAGTCCTGAAACTACGTTTTGTAGTCTTCTAAAAGATGGGATGAAATCACATAAACTCCATGTAGCATCACCTTTTCTAGATGTTCTTTACTTATTAGTGCTCCCACATCGATTGTAGGATCTGAGGGATTCCCAGTCTTCCACTTCTTGGCCTCTGCCACAAACCTCTTCAAAAACTCACTGTATATTCCCCTCTGAACAAAAATCCTGGAGGTGCAGAGACAGATCTCACCCTATCAAAAAGAAAGAAACAAGAAATCAACAATATTGGTTCATATTACATTGCACTATTGATATGTATTAGGAATTACAACCCAGTTCACTTGTCTCCCTGCATCCTTGGGAGCACAAACTACATTAACCAGCACTGCAAAGTGGGATTTTTTCAAATTAAAAAACAAAAGAAGGAAAAGGCAAAACAGTATCAGTACCATGTAATCACTATCATAAGTAAATTTCATTTTATCAATTACATGTTTTCTTCACCAACATATTTTATAGGAAACATTATTTCCAACTCTGAATGATCTCTTTCTTCATTTCCTGATAATCTCTCTCTGATACCAAGCTATTTTTCTAACATTTGCCCAGATACAATTTCCTGGCTTTGGTGCTCTCTCCTGAGGGTGGTGATAAGGGAAGAATAATGTTGGTAAAATTTTGGGGGAAGTCCCCTAATTTAATTCTAACAAATCAACAAGCTTCCCACATAGTGGGACTTAAAGCAGCTGCTTCCCTGAGAGATAAGAAATTTATGCACTTCAAGGAGTAATAACACCTTGTTATCTTCTGATGGAGAGCACGAAGATGAGCCTTTTATTTACTTCGTTTCCCTCCTTGTGGAATAATGAAACCTTTTTCATATTTTTCTGCTTAGGATGATCTTGAAGTAGACCTTGACAATCTGAGATTCAGATCCAAAGGTAGGCGCGCGCCTGCACACAGACACGCGCCTGCCTCTCTTGCTGCCAGCGGGGTTTTCGTGTTGCAGGGGCGGGAGGCACCTGGTTGGCGAAGCTGGACCTCACGGTGGTGGGGATGCACTGGCTCAAGTCGGCATCCTCGAAGATGATGGCGGGGTTTTTGCCTCCCAGCTCCAGCGAGAGCCGCTTGCAGTGTGGAGCGCTTTTCTCCGCGATCCGCTGGGCCGTCAGCGTGCTGCCCGTGAAGGAGATCAGAGGCACGTCGGGGTGGCACACCAGGGCCTCTCCTGCCTTGGCGCCTGTTCCAAACACGACATTCACCACCCCAGGAGGCACCCCTGATGGGAACAAAGGTCATTGTACCCTCCTGTCGCTCCGAGGGTGTCACTTCACTTTGTTTTGTCCCTGAAGTTAGAAAGTTACCAGCAGCTCGAGGGTGAAAAATACCAACCCTTAACTTCAGTAGTAGCTGAAATGCATGATGTTAGACAGCTCTATGGGTCATGGGTTAAATGATAAAACCAGTTCCACTAATCAAGCTTGTCTGACATGCATCACCAGAGATGCAGTGTACAGTCATTCAGGGAACAAGCAAGTGTTCTCCCAGTTTTAATTAATAGTGTACCAAATACAGCCATGACACAATTACCAAGAGTTGATTCTCATTCCTTTATTCTCTCATGGCCCCTTTGCTTGCACCACAGACTTGGGACATCAATAAATGGAGTGCAGGAGGAGCAAAACTTTTCATCAGAAGATAGTGGAAAAAAAATTAGCAACAGCTGGATTGGGGAGACAGGATAGTATGAGGACAGAGAAAGCCTTTTGTTCTCCAGTGCAACATTCAGCTACAGCAGAATGTTGCACTGAGCCTTTCCCAGAGCCTTTAAACACCTTCTGATTTCTGCAACTAAAAAAACCCTGATGCACAGACAAGCATTTCCATTCTATTCCTGTTCCTTAGCATGCTACAGGACTTACCTGCTTTCTCCAAGAGTTTGCACATCATCCAGGCTGTCACAGATGTCATCTCACTTGGCTTGGCAACCACAGTATTTCCACATGCAATGGCAGGAGCTATTTTCCAAGTCAACAAATACAGTGGCAAATTCCAAGGACTGATTAAACCAGCTACAAAACAAAACCACAAAGACAGGAGGTCAGTCTCCTGGAATACAAAACTCATTTCTCTAACCTCAAGAATTATATACACCAATTCAGATCTATGAAGGGAATTTGGCCATGGCTTTTATTCCCAGACAAATGTACAATAAATTTGCAGCATTCTCACAGGGAGATAACTTCTTAAAAGACCTGTGCAAATGATTCTAAAAGAGATCAGCTGAACTCTCTGAATAAGTTTTGCTGCTTCTTCAGGGCAGAATCTTATATTTTCAGGAAGTTTTTTAGTGTTTTGCAGGAACATTAATGCAAGGTTAGCCATAACAATATTTACAACTTGTCTGTGGTAATACTTTGTGTTAGCAAAGAGCAAGTGAAAGCAATTATAGAATGGTTTGGCTTGAGAGGGTCCTTAAAGATCATCTGGTTCCAACCCCCCCCCCCCCCGGGCCCCCTTTCTCTAGATCCGGTTGCTCAAT
>VZRH01003799.1:348764-413998 GCA_013397555.1 Urocynchramus pylzowi | reverse complement strand
AAAAAAAAAAAAAAAAAAAAGTGTTCCTTTTTAAACTCTGGGGGTTTAGTCAGTTCTATTACCAGACACCAAACAAAGCCTACAGGTAAGAATCATTATATGCATTTATGCAGATGCATACCACTCCTATCAGTATTTTGCTTGAGATGTACATGACTGCTGCACGGTCCTTCAGCCTGACATTTCTGAACAGTGGCAGATTAGGAGCACTTTTCTGAAGCAGCCCCATCTTCAAATCCATCTTCAAAGGATTAAAATTCAGCAGAAGGCTTTCTGTCCCCTCAGTCATTTCCTCTGGACTCTTAAATGGAAGTTACCTGTATCGTTCATCTGTTGATTTATAAGCAGTTCCTTCTCCATGTTTACCAGTCTCACACTAACTAAAGATGGTCATCAATATCCTTCCATATTTTAATTAACTGCCCTATTTCCCAACTGTTGCTTCCTACATATCACTTATGCAATACTCCCAATGTCTAATATATGCATCAAAGTGGTGGTTTAGCCAAAGCTGTCTGAGTTCCTAAAATTCTGCTCATACAATTTCTCCAATTTGGGAAATCTGCCAAAATCAATAACTGGGAGGATGCTGCTGTAATATTGATCAGACCATTATGACCTCTCTGAATGTTGCCATATTGCTAATTCCCATGAAGTCAATGAAGGCTCCTTTCCACCAATTCCACAAAACTGAGTTCTGAACTTGTTCCTTCAGGTTGTGATGGGTCTTATAAAAACAAAATAATTTACAGATACTCCAAAGACTTTTTACTAATGAGGGCAGAAAAGTTCAAGCAAGCAAAAAAATACAATCTATCTACCCCTTCTCCTTCCCCCTCCTACATGCATCAGAATTTATGGGCCCTGTAAAAATAATGCCCAGTTTGAGAGCCAGAACAACACCAGTGCAGGGGGCAAGGTGGAATACAAACCAACATGCAGAGAGTCACATGGATCACTGGCCAAGCTCAGAAACCTAGACTCTTCTCTTTTGACTGTCAACAACCTCCTGCTCAAGTGTCAATGGCAGCAGGCTGTCAGCCACTGAACAGCTGAAGCAGGACCAAACCAGGCCTGGGAAAGGGGAACTGCAGCTTCCTGAGTGAGTCCAGTGCAGATGCCATGCTACCCTGAAAACGTTCACCCTCTTTGAAACCATACCACCTTCACTAATTAACTTGTTCTTCCACCCTTCCATCCTGTGGTGCTGCTGCTGCTCATCTGTCCTCTCCTCTGTGGCCTTTTACACCAGGTGCTGCCAGGAGAGGAGACAGTCAATACTGTCTGCATTTTTAACCCTTCAGTAGGTTTAGAAGAAGGACAAAAATATTGCTTTTACACAGACAGCAGAAGAAAAAACTAGCAAAGGAAGGAATTAAGTGGCAGCAGATTCATCTAAGAAAATGTAAGAGGAAAATGGAGAGAGATCTGTAGAGAAGAACTAAGCATAAAAAGGTTGAACAGTTACTTAGTTTGACTAGCAAAAACCAGCAAAGAAAGTAAAGCCACAAAGAAAGCACACATAAGAATTCAACTATGAACTCCTGTGTCTGAAACACTTCCTTCTGCTTTCCTCTTCTGCATGAGACAGACACAGAGAAACAACACACAATCCAGACCCATCATAAAAGGTTCCTATCAAAATACCCTGAACTGCCCTCAGGACAAGATGTTTGCTTTTGCAGGGGATGATGGCAGGAGCCAGGTTCTTTAAAGAGAAGTGTTTATAAAGTAGATATTTGCCAGCACTAATTAGTCCTCATCAGCCAGTCTTTTGGACATACAGGGGACTTGCTCATCTTGCTCTGGTACTGCTATGTAGAATTTAAGATATCTAGCTGGGGAACAAACTAACCCCTAGGAAAAAAATACATTCAGTATTTTTGGCAGAAAGTGGCTAAAATGGCCACAGCATCTGACTTGGTATTAAACTCCGGGGTCAGCAACAAACTCACTATCTCTCCTTGTTTCACCTAACTTCCCAGTAAAATTTACCAAGATAATATGCAACTGGACATTGAGCCTTGCTAGAAATCAGCACCCTGAGTGCTATGCTGAACTCTGGTCTAGATGCTTATTTGGTATCTCTAGATAACCTCAAGTAGTATGTGATTGCATTTTCTTCAGCATATTCCATCAGTCACCAGCGGATGCCAGCTCTGCAGAGCACAACCTCTTGCAGAGTTGTCTAAATGCAGGACTAAAGCACTCACCAAATTTACAGGTCTTTAAACATTCCCATTGCTACACACAAACTGACTGAGAAAGCTAAAAGAAAAGCATTGCTCTTAGGATGCTTAAACTATATCTCTAGAGTGGTCAGCAGCCTCTGGCATTCTCAGATCTCTCTGGTTTTAATGATTTTGCAAATGAATGGACAGGAAGATTTGCACCTGCACATCAAAGAGCAAACTTTTCAGGCATAATTAGGATTGGAATAAACTTACACAGATATATTCCAACAAACCCAACCCGTTACTCTTTAACCCTTGGTCATCAGCATCTAACAAATATTTACCCAGTTGAAATTACAGTGCAAAGGTTTCTGCTGAGAGAAGCTGTCAATAAGGCTGAAATACAAGCAAAGGGAACAGCTACACACTGCAGTAGTCTGCTTTAAAAAACATTTTCAAAATGCTATCCACTATTTGACAATATTTTCCAAGCCCTCTGTGCTATCCAAGCTTGTCCAGTCACTTCCCTCTTCAGTAAGTTTGAAACACTATTTTGGACACAGATTTGTAGGTCCCCTATAAAGCACCATCAATGAAACTGCAGCTCTTCTGATGAACATCATTGCCCATCCACACCTGAATACGTACAAGGTTCCAGGAAACATTCACCCTAGTAGTGAGCACAAGAACAGGAAATCCTATGGATGCAGAGGATAGGGTATGTTATAAGGAAACACACTCATCACAGCTGCTGAATATCCAACTGCTAATATCAAAACCAGAGAGGTCTGAAAGCTTTTTACCATATTCAGAGAAGAGACACCAAGCCAAAAACCCTTTTAAATGAAAACTGAAAATCCTCAAGACAGTAAGGGAGTACACAGTTGCATATGGTGCCTCTAAATTTATTTACAGAAGAGATCAATAAATACTGTTCTCACAGATTGTTTATATTTACAGTCTGTCTGGGTGTTACTGTTAACTTATGCACAAGGCATCCCTCACCATGCAAGCTGAAGGAGCTCCATGCAAGTTACTGAAGCTTTATTGATTCACACCAGCTTAGAATCCAGACCATAACTTCCTCATAGCAAAATGTAAAAATAATTACAGCATTTGCTGCCACAGCAGTGGATTATGCAATACTACAATATAATCAAGAATTCACTTGTTTAAGCATTGAAATCATCATTTTTCTGTTCTCTCACCTCCAGCCTCTCTCACCCAAAAGGTTATTGTTACATGCATTTAACATTTTTCATTTTTTTGTACATATGTAGTATAGTACAGGATATAGTACAGGTGAGGATGGTACTCACCTCTTCTTTGCCACTGTCTGGAACCCTGCAATAGACATCTCCGGTGGACGGATTATAGGAGTCTATGTAGGAGGAACAAGGAACAAATTTGCCATCTATGAAGTTTTCCAGCACTAAGAGAGCCTTTGAGTGAGCCATTGTTGGCTGCTTGCTTCACCTGTGATTTTTTCCAACGAGGCATCAATTTAGATTAGTATGTCTGTATGTATTTGCACAGTGAGTCCGAACTCCTCCCCCGTCTCTCCGTCTTCCCTGCACCACTTGTTTACAAGTGGGAACAAACCCTGGCAACAACAGCAGGAAAGAGCAAAGGGGAAAAAATTAGTTACTGTGACACTTGGTTCTTTTCTAGGAGTTGAAGCAAGGAGGGAAGAACAGCATAGTCGCTGGAAACCAGCTTTTCTCTGTCTGTACGAAATGAAGTACTGAAAAAAAGAGAGAAAAAGAATGGTTTGACAGGGGAATTTCTACCTGTAACAGTGTTTGAAGTTACAGTTTGAAGACATTTTGCAACAACTAACAAAATAATTCAACACTCAAACATCTAGGCAGGAACCTGCTTCTAACTGTCAGCAGACAAAAGACACTTAAGACCAGCATGTCTGCAGCTCATGTTCACTGTTCTATCAATACTTTTCCTTGTATCCCCAAAACCAATGCACCTATCAAACTAAAATATTTTAAGCAGTAAGAAACTCTTTTCCACCAATATCGCCAAACATCAAACAATAAAAACAGCTGAGACCCCTCAATTCAAACAGTTGAGAAGCACAATCCTACCTGGTACACTCTTATATGTTGTCAGAAATTCATCAGATTTTTTCTCCCAAAAAAAGCAAGACAATATGGCTGTCATGCTTTCTCTTCCATAGATATTCCAGTGGAAGCCACCTTACTACAGAGAAGCCTGTTATATATAATTAGTTTTTCCATTAACTTCCCAAGAACCTAAACTGCCTGATAAGAGCTGTGTAAAAGACATTTTCTCCAAGACAATGCTGAGGATTATCAAATTGCTTTAAGATTGCATGCCACCTCCTTGTTCTCCAGAGATATTCAAAACACTACACCCAGAAAGCAGTACGTTCTCACCAGGAGATTGTGAATATCTCAATCAGGAGTTTAGGAAGGTTTTGCATCCTAGACAACTGGCAAGCCATCAAGTTTCATGTGGATCAACATACAATCATATTTTGATTGAAGAAAGGTGATACATTCTATTGCACAACAGATCATTTATGCTTCAACCAAGTGGCACCTCTGGGCAGAGTTCAAATCTGTGTTGAAAGGTAGTGTAGTCACGTTGAAACTGGATTATGTAATACCTCTGCTTCTCCCAAGCTGCAAACTGGGAAAGCATGTAGCAGCTTTTCAGTCATTACAGAAAAGTGAGCCTCAAAATTTAATGCATACATGTGTGAGAAGAGTTATCAGAGGTTCATTCTGTATTACACTTCCTTGTTCATAAACAGTAAGGAATTTATGCAAGTCTTAGAACTGAAGACTGTAACTGCCCCCTGACTTAAGGGCAACCTAAACATTTTCAAAGTTTGAAGGCAAACTCAAGTGGAAGCAGTTCAATGCAGGAGCTTGGCAGTATAAATCTCTGGAATTCAACAACGGCACCTAAACCTTCACAGAGGCATGTTGAAACTGGGAAATATTTAAGTGCAATTTTTGGTCTATAAAAAGACTTAACAAATAGTGGTAATTCATAAACTTGGTAGTAACAGTTTTCAGGTATTTCAGATTCATAAGCTTTTACAGAAGTCATTTCCACATAAAGCATTGCTGATACTTCTACAAATATCCATGCAGTCAACAGTACAATTCAACTATGTGGTCAAGTGCAGGTAGCTGCTGAACTGGGGCTAAAGAACCTAAGTGCAAAAAAAGTTATCTGCCAGAAAAAAATCATGTGGGAAGAGTAGGTACAGATCATACAGGACTGTGAACGAAATAACAACTACAACATTTTTGTATTCTTCACTACTCTGGACACAGCTCGACTTCGGTTAACCCCCTAGACCGATGCTCTGGAGCAAGTGCTTCAATTCCTGCCTCCCACTACTAACTCTGGGCAAAGCTGAATTGTCTCCACTCTGCACTCACATATAGGTCCTGAAATACCTGAGGTCCTCTCAAAATTCCTACCAACATAACTTCCAAGTTGTAGTAAGTGTGTCTGTCCTGAGCTGGAGGTGGCAGAAGGACCCTCCTTTCAGCTGGGAGGTTTCATCTGCCCCATTGCTGAAAAGCAGGAAGGAGTTGCAGGCATAAGTCAGCACGATTTGGCTTCAGCAGACACCACAAGATTAAACTGTCAGCCTTTGTTCAAAAGAGCCCTAAGTCTGGATGAAAGAGATGTGTATGCACAGTGGCTGCACTGAGTAACATGAGAAAAACTGAAATTATTTCTTCAGAAAGCCAAGTTGGATGCCAGTTTCGCATTTTAACTCATAAGTTTACTCTGAAACTTCTCAGTAATGGTAAGTGAAGAATGATTTAACACAATTTAGGAGTGTTTAAATAACAAAAGATGAGGGAGACAAAAATGCTCAGACAAATTTATTTTATTATTCTTACTGTTTAAAAAATAAAATTAGCCAAAGTTGGCACAGCTTCCACTACACAGCAAAAGAAAATTTCTTTTTTCTTAAATAAATTTTGGGACAGGGAAAACAATCCCATGATAATACTACATGCCATTCTCTTGAAAACAAGGTAAATAATTATTTTTTTCCCCTGAATATGCATTCAACTCAAACCTAAAAATATTTTAGACCAATAAAGTTACTTTACTGAATTAATGT
Source organism: Urocynchramus pylzowi (assembly GCA_013397555.1). Taxonomy (NCBI): domain Eukaryota; kingdom Metazoa; phylum Chordata; class Aves; order Passeriformes; family Fringillidae; genus Urocynchramus; species Urocynchramus pylzowi. Next base: position 407,692 of record VZRH01003799.1, on the reverse strand, counting down.
GCAGCAAAAAAGCAATTAAAGAAAATATGTAAACAATTTATGTCTGGAAGTAAGGTTGTTTCATGATAATTCATCATCTTTTTCTCTAATTCAGCTTTCTAATATTTTTCCATCAACTTCTCTAAGGGCTAAGTTCCACATGGAGAAACTCATGAGATTCTTGAGATCAAGAAGTGCAACACTTGCAGTTCCTTGTCAGTTGGCATCTTGTTCTGCAGCAGGAGAGACTGATGAAGGGATCCCCAGATGTCTCACACAATTCGACTTTTGTCACCACCATCTTCCCCCCAGTTAATTGCACTTGTTCCTTCAACTGAAATAACTGGATTCTTACACAGAAGTTTGGATATCTGATTGAGTTTTGCTTGGACGGTGGAAATTCTGTCACCACTGTCATTCTTTAATCTAAAAATATAAGCAAATGGAAAAAACCCTATGGTGAAAAATTAAGTACTAAGTGTAAAATTATTTCAGTGTTTTTCAGTATTATATAGTTGTAGAAAAAATAATTCCTTTTCCACTTAAATTCTTGGAACAAGAAGACAAGTACTAAAATAGCAATTCCAAAATAACATATCAAAGAGGTTATTTAGTCCCAGTTCTACAAACATTAGTCTAGCTCTAAACATTGCAGATCTAAATAGAATCCCACTCACCTCAACTTAAATTTAATGAAGAATGGGTTCAAACTATCCTATTTTTGGATCTTATTAAAGACCAGACAGATTTTTAGGAGCATTATACATCCATAAGGCCTCTGACTGACCTAGCACATCATTCCTACACATACATGGAGAAACCAGAAAAGCTCATGCTCTAATTCTAAGTTTTGACATTAAATGACTCAGTCATAAGTTTTTAGTACCAGAACCTGGTTAATGTGCAAGATTTTTTTTAAAGTGACAGATAGAGGGACATTCACATTTTTTGCTTCTAGTAGAAGATAAGCCATTTATGTTTAGTCCCACAATCTTTCCTTCCTCTTGTACAGGATCACAAAATGTTTTTTGGCATCAGTAAGAATCAAATTTAAATTGTCTTTGATTTTAACAGAGAAAAACGTTGGACCCAACCTAGACACAGTTTAAATGGCCAACATTTCTTATTTACAAACTGCTTCCAGTATATTTATATAGGCAGATTTCAAAAAGAGGGATGTATTTCAACTCAAGGGGAAAGAGGGGAAATTCTAAACACAGTAATTTTTATTCCTAATAAATTAGACAGAATCATGACAAGTTTTTCTCACATCTTGCTGAAGCATTGTCTCTTTTTTAGCAGAAAAAAATTCACTCTTAGGGCCAGAGGTTGTAAAACAGGTCTTAACCATAACATCATTCCTCTGCAGTACAGAAAGTCTGTTACAAAAATGCCATACCTCTGTAACAACTCCTGCAGCAATAGTGGAACCACTGTAGCGTAACATAAACCTCCCCAGCTCTTTAAAATCTTTGTACAGCTCTAGAGCAACAGGTCTTTGAGTTTGCAGTTCTATTAGAGCATTCTGGCCTTTGGCCAAGAACCTGCAGATAAAAAAAGCAGAAAACACTATTAGAAATGTATGCATGGATAAATGAAGAAAAGAACAATGAATAAATGGGTAAAATCATTTTAGAAAGCCCAGAGTACAATTATCAAACTTGATTTCAAGTATAACCCAAGCCATATAATTGAAAACTCATTTGCCTGGAGTATACATTTTAATACGGCATCTAAGTTTTCTTCAAAAACTTCTTGGCACTCACCACAGCATTTAACAAATTGTTTTGAAGCTAATTATCTCATTAACACCTGATTTTCATGTCAAGTGGAAATCAAGTCTTGTTTCAACCCCTCAACTAAAGAGCCCATTCATTACTTTGTAGACGTATGCAACAGTTTCAGCCATGAAATTTCTGGAAAAGGTTTATTCTGAAAATGTCTCAAAGAGCATTTCTATATTATTTCTAAAATATTATTTTAAATAACTAGAGGGCTGTTACTGTAGTTGTATGGGAAGATTCCCTAAATTTCTTCTGCACTGACACATTGTCTAGTCAAGTGTGTTTTAGGCAGTTAGCCATCTCCAGAATTATATAAGGATCCCATGCTTTAACAATAAAAGAAGAAATACTGTTAAAAAAAGAGAGGGAGGGAGCAAAAAAAATCCTTTAAGTTAAACGCTGCTGATCTAGGATTCATTCCCAGTTATGCAAGTGACCTTAGGCCTAAATCCCTGTACTTCTCAGGTGCTCTGCAGTTATCAAGAGGGCAGGAGGTTTTCCAGTTTGCAAAGCACATTGAAATCCAAACATGAAACCAACCAAAACAATAAAAGCATATTCTTATAACATACAATTGATTCATAGTAGAACCTGTTTGATATACTGTGTATTAAACATCAACCCATTTCTTGAGTAATTATTAACTATTCATAACACTTACTTAGGTTTTTTCTTTGTCACTTCACCAGTACTTTTGTGCAGGACACTCAACAGTCTTGTAATAGTAGCAGGTTCACTTACTGTTTGATAGTGTAAAAGCACCTGAAAATATTTTTTGTAGTTATTAAACATCCCACAATAATCAGCAATCCTAGATGTTAATAGCTGAAAACAGCAGCTTGCTTTAAGACTGATTTTTTTTTTAAACAAATACTTATAAAACTTCTCTCACAGGAGTGTGTGCCTCACATCCAGTAACTGTTCCTAGACTGGAACAGTTCCCAAACTTTGTGATCACAACCAATATGACACAAAGGCCATATTTTATGTCATCATAAATACATTTTTCATCCTTTAGTGTTTTGGTTTTGCCACCTCAGTGCAGTTCTGTAGCATGAGCTGGTCTTTTATTTATTTAAAAAAGTATCTTAAAAGGATCTTAAAAGGTATCTTACACTTAAGTGCATCATTATATCTCCACAAGATGTGAGCTAAAGCCTAGTTGTGGTGGAACTCACATTCTCTGAAATGGCTCAGCTATGTATTAAAAGCCAGTAAGAATATGCATAAAAAGCCACAGTAGCCCCTTCTATCCACTTCAAATGACAGAAGAATCTGTTTCCTCTGGAGACATAGAACCACTTCTGGATTCTGACTGTGTCTCGTATTCAGGAGGTCAAACATAGAGAGGAAAAGGCCTGAGCAACCTGCCATGAACACAGTTTTCACAGAGACTTACAGGAAATCCTTTAGTGATTGGAACCTCAATATTGAAGATGAGAACCCGAGCTCTGAACCGAGTGCAAACTTTAATGGGTTCCTTGGGATCACAAAACACACAGCCCACACTAGAAGAGAGAACAAAAAGGAAAAAAAAAAATCAAACTAATAGATATCTCTTGACATAGAAGTGTTAAATAATTATCCTTTCCCAGGGCAGTGATTAAGACAAGCAAAGGAAAAGCAACACCACTTTAATATAAGCAGGGTGGTGGGGAGGTGTAGGTGTGTGGATCTCCAGGAACACTATATTGAAGCCTGTAACAAAATGAGTTCCTAGACAATGTCTACCTTATTTTGTGTGTATGCATGAAGGGCTCTGTCTAGTTCAGTGAACAATTACCTCCATTGCTAATCAGTTTCTGAAAATGTCATTGTTTCCTGTGCGTAGATATTTTTAAGAATTAGACTTTCATTCAGAGATTCAGGGTTTCCGTTCAACAGCATAAAATACTGCAGGGTGCCCAAAATTGCAGTACTGCTGCCTGTGGCTCAAATATTTTCTGGATAATAAGGGGACATCATGAACAGGACTCAAAACCTGAGCTTTCAGCAACACTCATTTCCAAAAAATTCTACTTGGAGTCACAAGAAAGCTGCTGCTTGTTACAAGTTGGTAAGTAGACTAGACACAGCTTTTTCACAGGGGCTAGTTTTAGCCATCTGAAATTAAAGGAAAATTAATCCCACACAGGAAAACATGATGGAAGAGAAAAAACAGCATGATTAAACGTGTACATCAAATTTCATCAATATCAAGTGGACTTGAAAATTCGTAGCTTTTTTTGACAACCCTAACATATCTCCGAAAGATGAATGACATCAAGGTAACAAATTGACTCAAGATTTCATTTAACAACTAGAACAAGACTTCCCTCAACCTTTCACCACTGAGAATCCCACCCCACTATGAAATGGCAACATAGAATACCTGTACTTTTCCCTTAAATCAGAGCATAGGTTTGAAAAACTATCAAGGAGATTTTCCAAGAGGAGCTTGAAATTTTGCTGTCTGAAGTCCAACTAAAATGTAAAAAAAGTGAACAAATTGTGGATCAAATTATCTGGCCTGAACAACAACTGACACTTAAAAGCTTGAGGCTAATGCTTAGCATGAATCCTACAGACTGGAAAAGACACAGATATTTGCTGCACCTTACTATTAGACCACTCCTTAGCAAAACATTTAGGAAAAGAAATCTTACAAGTAGCTAAATGTGTTGAATAAACAAGTTCCATCAATTCCACAGATTTTCTTATTAGTACAAAATGACAGTTGTTTGCACGTGTCCTGTTAAAACGATTGACAATTTGAGAAGTTCTTTACAAATTTTCTGGTTTATTTAGCAACACAGGTTGAATTTATTTGGCAATTAAAATGTCCAAGGGGTAGTCTAAAAGAAAAGGGCTTGGAAGGTTACTGGTGTCAGCACTAGGGCAAAGGATGAAAACTGACAGTATTCTTCTGAGGCTGCCGTTGCACATGCAGCAGATGTTTCCAACGTTTGTACATGCAAGCCAGGTGATATGCATCACTTTGGTTTTAAATATCCTGATAGCCACATCATTCTTCAAGTAAACCGCTGTAATATAGCCCAGGGTAATAGTTATACAGCTTTTCATTAAAAACAAACCGTTACTTAGACTGAAACCCAGTTTTGCTCACTTGATTTTGATGATATCCATGCCGGTCAAAGTGAGACTAACGTGATCTCCTGCTGCAGCCCAATCAACTGGTTCATCGTGCAGTGTGATTCCTGGAAATGAGTAAGAACAGAACCTCACAGTGAAGTACCTAGGTTCTGAGCTACAAACAAACAGCTCTGTTTGGGCCATTTGTGCTTCATCAACCATTACTCATCAATTTTCAGTATGAATGGGTTGAGAGTAAAAGCTTTTTAACTGAGAAGACTGAGGAAGCCTTTCTTTCCCCTTGGTGAGGATTCACTATTCTCTCTCACCGCACCCTGCACCATAACATGGCCTTATTTGAGCCAGAGGAGGGGACCTGGCCCTTGTCACGGGCACAGATGACGCAATCCTGAAAACGCTGTAGTACTAATATCTCCATATCTGCCCCACCCATCCTTTGAGGCACACGCACACCCTAGACCGCATCTTTCATATACTTTAATGGTACTGTGTCAACTTTCATTTACCTTGAGTGGCTTTGCTGACTCTTTCATAAAAAAGCATAACTGAAGCCTTCCGTTCGCAATATCACGTCTATTAGAAAGCACCTTTACAAGCAATTACATTCTGATTTTTGTGTATTTTAATTTCTTTAAAAGACAACCTGCCTGATGGGTGAGGGCAAGACTAATTAGCTCTGATTGAACATCCTGAGATTTCTGGTGGACACCAAGAGAGAAAGAAAAACCTGGTTTTTTAGAAATACTGCATATATTTATAGGATCTAGATCTATTTTGCTGCAGATTGTACCTCTTGACTTGCAGATTTGTTCCCAAAACCACTTGCCAAAAACATGCCAGAAAGCGTGATTCAACTATAATCATGTTAAGTACCATTTTTTAAACAGTGCTGATAATTATTGATATATCTGTCATCATCGTAGAATGAAAGAAATTCAGCCTCTTGAAATGAACAACTTGAATCTTAATGTGCACATTGCCTTAAGTAAATACTGTGTGCTAAATTAAATTATGACTTCTTTACATTGAATATAAATAGTAAATGCTTAATGAACTTATATGCCCAACCTTCATTTGCATTTCAGTCTTATGAGAGGCAGTACAAAAGAAAAACCATAGAATCATCCTGCTGGAGATACCCAGACAAAACACATCTGTTTCCATGGTACTTCCTCCACTCCCCACACAGAGGAGTGACTACAGTGGTCTGCTACCCAAATTCATCCACATTATTGTAACATTCCTGTGCATGTGAATAATGTGCATAGAACTGTGTAAGTTGAAGAGCTTCCTAAATTAGCACTGAACAAGCTGGTTTTGGAACAGAACAGACAACCAAACCAACACATTGCTGTATTCAGGTTAAATACTTAGATACAAAAACCTATTCATATCTCAAGGACTCAATTTTTTATTCACTGGCCAATGTAGGAAAATCATAATTTTATCTTTCTATTTGCATATGAAGCAAAACCAACTCTGCAGTACAAAGACAGCAAGCTTAATCAGGAAACAGCTAAGCACTTAATGTCTAGCTATTTCTTTCCAGAAATCAAATACATTGAAATTTAAATCCAATTTTCTTCTATTTTCTAGTTGTTCAAGACAACTATATCCTGAAAGTTTGATACTAAGAAAGGATCAGTGACAAATCTTACAACATCGAACAGGAGCGATGACTTTATTCTCAAGCTTTTTCACAACCAATTCATAAGATTAATTTCTAAAGGTTGTTCAACATCTTCACACTTCCTAACAGCAGAAACACTCCACAGTAAAGCTGAATACTAATGATTCCTGTACTGAATATCTTTATAGACATTGCTGGAACTCAAATGCTTTTACAGGCTCTTCATAAAGCAATGTCAAAAGCCACAAGGCTATAACATTTGGATTATCTGATACGGTAAAAAAAGCATGCAAGATTTCACATACTCTTCACAGACATATTTATACAGACACAGTCACATCTAAAGAAATTCGTTTTATGCTTTCACAATTTATGTTTGACAGTTAGTATCAGTTTGACAGTCTGTTACCATTTCAGTAACTGTTTCTAGCCCAGTATTGACCTGAAAGTAAACATGCTTCTGAAGACTGTACCTTTTGCAGTGCAAGTTTCATTGGGAGGCATTGCCAGAAGTCGTTCTCCAACCTGAATATAGCCTGCTTCTATTTTACCAGTCACACAAAATCCTGAACCTTGGTCTGCAACAAACACAGCAACAATTTCAAAAAACTTCATAATACAGTCAGTTTCCCATCAGAAGTTAGTCCTTCACCAATGCATATACAAGTTTTTAATATAATGAAGATTTTTTTCCCTTCTCAGCAGTGTTCAGTACTTGCAAGTTAGCCAGCTGTGCATCATAATGAAAATGAAACATTAAATTCAAAACCTCTAGATCTTACATTTTTCAGAACTAAGGAAGAAATATTCTTCTTTAAACAAATGTAGGTACATAAAGAAATATTTTTTTAGTTTTTTCAGTATTACACTAAATCCCTTAATTTCTAGCAATATTATTTAATTCAGCACTTTCTCACTATAATTACAGATAAAAGGAATATGACAGACCTCTCATAATTATTTTCATGCATACAGGTGCAAATTCCTATGCCATTTACTGTTTAACTGAGTCAGAATCCTACATACTCTGTCTGCATATTACTTTTACTCCTGGATAAGTCAAAGAACAATTCAGTACTATTTAATATGAGAAACTATTATAACTGGAGATGATTTAAGTATTTCTGAATAAAAGATCCACAAAATTTTCATCTTCAGTGTCCTAACAGTCTGTTCATCATTTGAATGATATGCCAGTTACTTTCCACAGATATGCTACACATGGACATTTATGCACATACACTTTAACAAATGTCTCATCTTCTTAGCATGTGTTTGCAGGTGTATTTAAAAACAACTCTCTGAACTGATTCTACAATGACATTTTCAGTATCCACACAAACAACAAATAATCTTTTGCTGAACATCAGAATCCAGCGATATAAGCAAGCATCTTAGTATTTTGTGACTCACATTAAATTAAAAGCTGAATTTAAAGCTGAATTTAAAAGAACAAGTTGATCTCAAATTTTGAGGTCACTTACTACCAACTTGCTCTTTGCTTTCACCACAGATACTGATGAATGCTTCTGTGTAATGAATCTTTCTATGGAAAAATATTACCAGTATGCCTGCATGCTAATTTTCCTCTATTCATTCCAGCAAATGAGATGAAATACAGACAATTAACAGATGACATCAAATGTCAAAGAGAAAACTGTCAAAGCTGGTACTGGCCAGAAAAAGAATACCCAAGTCATGTTACAGACACGACCTCAATACAATACACAAAACAATCTGAAGTTGGCTTTGCAAGCGCTTGTGGCAACCAAAAATATAACCTGATTCCAGGTTCTCAACCACTCCCAAGCACAATCAAGAACCATTTATCTTTTGTTCACATCATCACCAGGACTGGCTTGCTAAACCAATGTGGTCTTTGAAGCTTCACCAACTCCCATGCTGATTGGTTCCTGAAAAGTGTCAAGTTCCTTCAGTTCCCCCAGAAATCAGTGCAAGTGCAAAATGGACAGTGGGGGACAGAATCAGGGCATAAAAAATGGCCCAATTTCTGTGCATCATGGTATTTGGGTTCTGCCAGGACATGTTCTTTGTACTCAGGATTTGGTTGGTGGACAAGGCATTTTAGGGTCAAATCAGTCATATCCTAGACAGAATTATAATATGATAAGTGGGGACTGATGCAGCAGCAAAGGGATTAACAGGGATCTCTCAGATCAGGAGACAGTTAGCCTGGAGAGAATGAGTATTAGGAGGACTGTGGAGGATAACAGCTAAAAGCTAGCTGAGGCAGGTGAATCATATATATGAGCAGCCTTAATAGAGAAAGGGGTTTTCCAAACTATGTAGGAGTAGACTCAGCACTCTCGCTTTTTACACACTTCTATGGACAACTCCTCCTGAGCATGCACAGGTACTGGAACAGAGCTGAGAACAACTGTTGCTTCATGTACTTGTATCTGCAGCTACTTCCTCTAGTGGCATCAAAGTTGATTAAGTTTTGAGATCATAACATAAGAAAAAATAGTCTAAAAAAACACCTAAAAGGCCACATTTAGTGATAAACCCACTATATGTAAATTGAGACCCTTCCAAAGTCATTATTTTTTTGCATACTTTAACAAAATAGATGCAGTCAAAATTGCTCATTTTGTGAAACATTGCTCAACCCAAAAATTATTACTGCAGCTGAAAAGCTGTGATATATTATTTTGAAAGATCTCAATCAATAATCCTAACACACTTTCCCACAGCTCATGAAATTAAAGAGGAAAAAATAAACACAGAGATGGCATAGATGACAAAACCAGTGGTATCACAGTTGCATTTCCCATGCAACTCTTCAATATTCAGCATTATGGCTTCAGTTATATCAGCTAAGGGCATGAACAATGTCTGGTGTTTTCTCAAAGGCCCACATGAAAATTGCACAAACCTGGTATTTCCAGGTTTATACTACTTACAATCAGTATTTCAATCTGATTTTTTTGTACTTCCCCTACAAACATCCTAAATAGAAAGCAAAATTTCTTAAAATATGAATTTCAATAATCATATTTGATTACAAATCAAATTTTATTTACAACAGTTCAAATCATGCTGTCATTTGGTTTGCAACATGTCTCAAGGAACCTACAGAATGTTTCAAATGGGCTGAGTCTAGAAGCCCATTAGTCATTAGCCCATTTAGTCATTTACAATTGCAGGTAACTTATTTCTTCTAAGTTACCTGCAATTGTAAATGACTAAATGGAAAAAAAAAAAAAAATCAAGTTTATCATGAAAATCTTACAGGCTCAAGGCACTCTATTTTTGCCAGACAATCAAACTAAGAACTGGTTATAGTTCTTGCTGTTCCTATCTTTATTAATGCTAGGGAACAGCTCACTGCCTTAAATTCTTGGCTGGTTGTAACAGTCTCACCACCACCACTATTTTCTTCCACCTCACCTGCCCAAATTTTTACACTAAAATTAAGGAACATATCATTATTCACAATTACAACAATGAACAGAAAAGGAACAAGACAAACTTGTTTAAAATCTAGGACTGGAAAGCAAAAGAGCCCAAAGCCACACTCATAAAAAGTTTGAGAAATATTGATTTAGTCCAGCACAACAAGTTTGGGAAAGTCCCACATTCTGTCCCATAGAACCATGAACTCATTATACAGACAAATAATTGGTCATGCAGATTAGCTTCCTCAATTTCTTTTCCAGGGTGTTTCACCTTCAGCAGTACTATTTAAAATTTGGCAAGGAATAGAACTTGAAAATGTCCTCTTCTGGTCTAGGACTACACATGAAGTTCCAACTTTAAGTCTTATTTTGACAGGATTTTTTAACACTTGTGTTAAATATCAGTGAAATGATATTAAAAACATTATAAAAACAACCAACCTTTAAAAACATCAGCAACACACAGTCTAAACGGTTTATCCACTGATCTTTGTGGTGGCTTGAAAGAATCTGCAAATAAATTGATATGATCTTTTAGAATTTCTGTATGTAATAACTATCTCAGCAACTTTGCCATTAGAGAAATTAATTATGTTGCATTTCATTGACTTTGTCTCATGTTTTCCCCAAAACAAAAGTTTTAGTACACACAGGACTAAGGTATTATTTTAAATGAGGAAAATTGCACTTACCAATTTGCTCCAACAAACACTTTCCTTCATACCACTGTGTGAGGTCACTTGACTGACTCCTTGTGACTAGATTTTCACCACCAAGGCCACTTGTTGGGATATAAGCCACATCTGATTCCTAATAAAGAAAACAAACAGATGTGAAGCACACATTAACAACAGAATCTCCTAGCAGAAGTGAGAGGTGCATTTTTTCAATGTTATGCATCTAAACTTTAAATGAATAGTTGTCACATTCATATTTCCCCTGGAGAAGGCAGGTTACTCAGTGCATCCTTTGTGGTTACCTCTTGCCCGATCACTCTGCTCCAACAAAGAGTTGGAGATAATTAAATATAATGGTATCAATGCTGACAAATAGAAACTGAGTTCAGGTAAGAAACTTCTCCATGTTTGACAGGAAAACTTTGGTTTGAATTGCTGCTTATGCATAGGGAAGACCACAGCCAGTCCAAATGAATAGCAGTTGGAACTCATAAAACATGAGAGGAGTGTTCTCATGAGCTCATAATCCACACTGATACCTGCTCCAGTAAAAAACACACTACTGTCATTCATGTAATCCTGAACATTAAGATAGACCATTCTTGGTCTCTTCTGCTTTGTACACAACAATCCCAAGAAATTACAAGTGATCTGAGTACCCCAAAGATTCAACAGACCTAAACAAAGATGGCACAAAGGATAGAACTGACCACCCTTATGCAGGACTCAGTATCACCCTACTAGGAAGAAAAGGCATCTGCTACATTATGTACATGTAGCAGTAGCAGGAAAGTGACACAAAATAACCTGACTGTAGGAAAAGCTCATCCGACCCAAATGCTTGAACAAAGCAACAAAGGCCTCACAAATATATTACCTTAAAGCCAGCTTGCTTAAGAAATTGGCCGAGCTTACTTGTAATTTCCTGAAATCTTTCCTGTTGCCAATTGACCTAAAATAAAGCACAGATTATGATATGATAATAAAATGACAGATTTTTAACCATGACTTGAACATACAGCTGCATGTCATCAATTCTGTAGTAGAAACAGATGTGTACTTATAAACATGAGATTTCCAGGTGCATTCATAATTGAATATCTAAGAGCATACACATTAGCAATTACTGATCACAAACACCACTAAAATTGCAAGCCCTTTTAATTTCAACAGTAACTTTTTTTTTAAGTTTACACAAAATTCAGATTCAGCAAGATATATTCACTACAGTAGTAACTTAAAACATAAATAGTAATCTTCAACACACTTTACACCTTTAAATAAAACTACTGAGGTCTTGACCTAAATGACCACCAAGATGATCATACAGATTCCATTGATATCAATTGTTATGTAAGATTTCCACAAGTACAAAAGGGACCCCTGCTCATTTTAGCACCAAGTTTAACCTTCTGTGTACTTTGAAAATACACCCACAAATAAAAAGAAAGGCATCGTAAAGTCTAAATATAAGGGACAGAGCTGGAAAGCAAAGCAACAATGCTTTATTATAAGTTTCACAATATTGATCCTTAATATCTACAAATCTAGACAGAAACCCTTCACTTTAATGAAGAAACTAAACATGTACCTGGTCCATTTTATTGACTGCAACAGCCAACTGTGTCACTCCAAGAGAGCGCACTAATAATCCATGTTCTCGAGTTTGTCCACCCGTCTCAAACCCGGCCTCAAACTCTCCTCTGCTGGCATCCACAACCAAAATTGCCACATCAGCCTACATTATAAATAAAAAATAATAATTAAAAAAAAGTGGTTAAGAGGTGGAAATAATCTGGGTAAATACCTCAATCAGTAACATTTCACACAAAATGCACTTTACACAGAAGGAATCCTGATGTACTCCAAATGTAATCAAACCTGCTCAGTCCCATCTGTATCATACCCACTTTGGTGAGATATTATGGCATTATGTCATAAACCAGCACCTACTGGTTAAACACAGGACAATTACTGGTTTGGGGAACCTGTCCCCTTCAATCTACCCACTGTGGATGCTGCACAGATCTAAACAAAAGCAGCCTATGCTCAGAAGCTTTAGAACACAATGCATGAGCACAATGTCCAGTTCTCTCTGCCTCAGTCTGTACACCTACTTAGTGAGAAGCTGCAAAAATTACAAACAATTCACCACACTATACAACTGGGACAACCAGCTGTACTGTACTGTTGACTGTATGCTGGATGTGAATGTTTCATAGTCCACCCAACACACTGGAGCATGCCAAAATCACAAGGTGGCAAAAGACAAAGTAGCCTATTTTATCACCTAGACAAACCCTCTGCCAAAGCATTAAGAGCAAACAGTCTACAGCACTGCACAAAAGCCAGCATGTCAGCACTGGGAAAAACACAGATCTTGCTGTTAGCCTTAAATGCTGCTAATATTTTTTGTACTTTTCCTGCTTTGGTAAGTAATTGCCAGTTAGATCATCATCATGTACTAAGTGATGGCAACAGATGTGAACAACAAAGGTACTGGTGTAAACGGGCAGGTGTAAGACAATTTCAGAGGACCAAGGAGATGGACATAAAGGAAAGAGAGAAGAAAAAGTGGTACTTTTTCCCTTTCCTTAAATGCTTATGCTTCAGAATTCCAGGAAAAGGAAGAGAGTCCTGATTCTGAACTCCCCTGGCCTCATCCTTGGCATGAAATCCCCACAGCTCACAGACAGCAGGAGTGTGAGAACGGGAAAAGGATAACTGACTAATTTCCTCAGAGATCTCAGCCTCAGAAGTGCATTGCAGTGAACTTCTCCTTCAAAAAAAAAAAGGACATCCTGCATTTTCTAAATTATAAAAACAGTACCTCAAGGACTTATTGAATGTGTGTCAAAGGCCAGATGCTGGCCTTGATAAGGCTGATTTGCATTTTGCATAACAGCAGTTGGGGGTTCACCTCCCAACAGCATTTTCCACAATAAAAAGGCACTAAAGCCATTTTCAGCCATTGCTTCAGCACTGAGCCTACTCTAATAGCAACAGAAAGTTGCAAAGTTTCAGTGATTCCTCAACAGGCTCCAGAACAGACCAGTGCCTCATCACCCTGAGAGCTGGAACACAGAGATACCAAGCTTTATACAGTCAGCCCCATCTTCTGCTGAACTGATACAATTGCTGGGAGACCTTCAACTCTTCTCTTAATAGTTCTGCCTGTGTTACTTTTCTCCCAAAATAAAAAAAACTATTTAAACAACAATTGTAAAAAAAGAGCACATCTGAGTCAATATTTTCCACTGCTCTGAAACCAAAGATTCACTTCTAATTTTAAAACTCATGAAACTGCTACAACACATAGTCCGCCATATAGATGGCTGTATAAGCACTACACCATAATTTACAAACTTCTGACTATTCAGCAGCCTAGCCACCGGGTCACAAGGTCTGAATTCTCACCCAGGCTCTGCTTCAGAGCTAAAGCAGAACCTGGGACAAATCAGTCTTCCTACAGTGCAGTTCTCTATCTAAGATCATACTAGTAGTACTCATCCAAGTACTCAACAGAGATCTTCAGATATAACCCATATTTCAGACAGTTATGACACAGACAAAGCAAAAACCTATACACAGCTTAGCTTTGGGAAAAAAAAATTGATTAAATCTCTATTTTGGAGAATCAATTTTATTATTTAAAGAAGGGTACCTTTAAGTGAAAAAAAAAACCCAAAAAACCCCCCTCCTTTTATATCATGTAACCATGTTATTTTTCCCTCATTTCTGAGGTATTATTTCCACAAATAATAATCTATAGGAAACTGGTAAGTGCCATACTGATTTCAGTGGGTAGTGTCCAATGCTATTGACTTCACCTACTGTTCCTAAAACAAGTGGCATGCAGTCTCTGCAAATATCCTCTTGACAAGATAAATGCATTCTGTATCAACTTTGTTATCTGTTTTCTCATCCCCTACAAAATACACTGTAAAACAGAAAAATGTGCTTTGCTTGAATTATAAATCCTTTTTCTTTGAGCTCAAAATCACTTAAAATCTTAACTTACAATGTGACTTTCACAGAACTACTCATTGAGTACTATATAGCACATCTGAATAGCTTTCAAAGCTCAAGTGTGTTTTTATCAAACTGCAACTTACTATTAAATTACCTAAATAAAACCCTCCCAAACACTAGCATCAAAAAAAGCAACTACCTTTAATGTTTAACAAACACGTTCTTTTTTAAGTTTCGAAAATGCAAAGATATATTAAAACCATCAATGATTCCATTCCATTTTAGATTTAAAAAAAAAATAATTTTAGAAGTTACAATTAATACTGATATTGGAAAAAGCATTTTAGACCATCTTTACCTGTGCAGCTCCTGTGATCATATTTGGAATGAAGTCCTTGTGGCCTGGAGCATCCATCAGTGTAATTACTTTAGTTGGTGTCTCAAATTTGGTCATACCCACATCCATTGTCACTCCCCTTAAATAAAGCATACATGCCATGCATGATTAAAACTGCTTTAAAACTTCACAGAGATATAAAGTAAGCTATTAAAAACACAACTGTGAATTTATACCCTTCATATCTTTCACTGGTTTAGCCTTCACCATAGGGATACCTGCGTGTTGGAAGAGCAGACCTCTAGAGCTGCCTTTTAGTAAATCCAGTTGTGAAGAAAAATTCCCAGAATTCCAAATACTACCCTGCACCCTTAGACTGTGTCCCAACAAGCACAGTGAAAACATGAAAACTGAACTGCATATTTAAATCACTACTAATTATACTTGTGATATTTAGTTCTTCAGAAAAAGGTGTCAGAGTAAGAGAAACATAGCTGAGTTTAAAAAAAAAAAATAGGTGGTATAGGACTATAGAGATGCAGTTACACATTTACAAAGTCCACAGGCAGAACTCCTGATTACCAAGGAAAGATCACAACACACTTGGACTGAGTTCCACATCTCGTTAACCTCCCCATGTTCTGCATGACACACAGGATAGGATCCATCTCATCAAATGCAAACACCTACCATTCACATGGCTGTATCTGGGTTAGTAATCTGCATCTCCCTTTACAGACAATCAAGACAGACAGGAACTTTCAATGGACAAAAACATCTTGTAGTAGAAGATGCTTTTACTATGCTACTTCCAATCACCAAAAAATCCCAACAATAAAGTTAGTCCCCAAAAATCCCAAACATTCACAGATGACTCCAGAAAGTTTTTTTAAAAAATAAAAATCCCAGAGCAAAGAGAAAATAGAATCAATTGAAAATACAAAATCAGAAAACTCACTTATTCAATATAAAAACGCAATTTTAAATTTCATATTTCAAATTAATAAGGGCCTTTTATAAAGCATTCAAATATAATTGTTAATCATATCTACATAATTTGTAGATTTTATTTCAAAAGTAATGTAAGTCACATGTGATAAACTGACATTTCAATGCTTAGATTTTCAGACTAATATTTTCTCACAAATGCTGTTCTTTCACAGAAAAATGTAACTCCCATCAAAATGCATTTCTACCTTTCTCTTTCTTCACCAGTTTCATCCAAGACCCATGCATAGGCAAATGAAGCTTTACCAGCCTTTTTAGATTCCTGTTCGTATTTGTGCATAGTTCTTTTGTTCACATTTCCCAAAAGGTAGAGCAAATGACCCATTAAAGTACTTTTGCCTGCATCAACATGTCCTGTGGAAGAAAATAAATATTACAGCAATTTTATTCATTAATGTAATTTAGGTACAGCACAAGAAATATTCAAAACATATGAACATCACATGGGCTGATAATGCTTCTGTAATCTATAGGACTTAATAATCCTGTGAAACAGAGACACAGGAAGACAGTGTATTGTAACAGCCAGTTGGCATGACAGCCATAGAGCACCTCCAAATTCATCCAAAAAAGAACATGCTGCAACAATGAAACTGAACATGTTCTATGCTCAAAGGGATGCTAAGTCAACCTAAACTGTCCAAGCCAAAGACATCTGAATGTACTCCCTCCAAAAAATGCAGATGGAACTGAAAACAATATGAGATTCTCTTCCCTTGAGTGAGGATAGTTTTGCTTCTGTATCACTTCCAGATTCAATCAACGCAGTTTTTCAACTTTATGTTTGTCAGAAATGTAATTTAACAGTATTACCTATTACCACCAAATTCAGCAGCTGCTTTCCTCCTTGTCTCTTCTCCAACTCTGCTTTCACATCTATTTGTGGTTTTGCCTTGCTTGACTTTTTTGCTGGAGTAGGCACCATATTCTGGTCTTCTGAAATCTGCACTACTTGGGGTGAAGGAGCAGATTTTGAGACAGCCTCAAGTACTCCAGAAGCTACACTGGCATCTTCAGGTAACAGTCCTTTCTGAGGTGTATTAGTGTGGCCATTTTCCTCACCAATCGCACTAGGGGAAAAAAGAAAACACAAAGAATGCAAATGCAAAGAAGACATAGAAATAAGGGCGAGAATTTGAGTTTTTCCTTAATTATCATGTGAGCCCCAAGGAGTATGTGATAAGCCCATTAAGGTGGAACTGATAAGCAGCTGGATAAAAACTGCACAGATACCAGCTCTGAACATCTTGTCTGAAAAGCAGCACTGTTTACAAAAGCAAGATAAGAAGAAATCTGGTAAAATATATGAAACAGATAAACAAGCTTTCCATAGACCCTTCCTTTAACAGGAAGGGAAAGGACAATTATGCAGAACAACCACAGAGCAGGTTTCCTCTGAACTAAGGGCCCAAGTCAACTTTGAAGCACAGATCCTGAAACAGTTTCCACGTACAGTACCATTACTACAGTTGAACACAGTAATGTTTTATTCTGAGAACAGCAATATACCATAAAGAGTTGATATTAAGCACATGTAAGCTGCAATTTAAAGTGCAATGCTTACACAGAACTGTAACAGATGAGTTAAGAATGTATCAATATTGAAAAAAAATTGTTTCATGCATCAAACAAGACGCCCAGGACTAAAGAGATTTGGATTCTCAAAAGCCCTTTTTCTAACACCCTGTTCTCCCACAAATCACCATACTAATCCTAATGGTAAATAATCTCAAATATATTATTTTCTTACACTCTTTCTTTTTACCTCCATTGTATAAATTAACCTATTTTCATGATTGACACAAGCTGAGAATGTACAATGTTATTCTTTATCTGTCACAGCAAAGATGATCACTAAAACTAAACACTAAGTAACATTTTAAAGACAGCAAAAGCTTCTTACTGCCTGACAGAGTTGCATGGTGAGGCATTAATGTAAGAAACAAGACCGGAACAGAAGTAGTTATTACAGGTCTGCCAACATTCTATCACAGCACATGTCGATATACAAACCACTGATTATACACAAAGCAAAAATCCCTAAAAAACACTATACTTAAAATTTTATCCAAGGGGAAGCAACTTCTTCCCCTGGAAAACTGGAAATCCTTTCCATTTCAGTACCATCATGCTGCAGACTGCTTTCTCTGGAACAGCTTCACGCAGGCTCTCAGAGTCAAGTGTTTCCACATCCACAGTGAAATTTTCACTCTCTGCTTTCTGTCTACATGCCACAATTAATTACCCAGTTTTAATCTTTTCAACTTCTACAAAAAAAAAAATAAAATTGTTTTGGTACTTTAGAATCCCACATTGTGACATCTCAGCTTTTATTTGACATTACTTCTCATTTTCTGTCTGCATAGGAGTATTTGCACTGCGTTAGTCCCTTTCCACTACACAGATCTCATGGAACAATAAAGCCTCAATATGTTAGTCTACCAAAGAGAGCTGCTGAAGATTTATGATCGAAAAAATTAAACATTATAAATGTTCAGATCAAATGCAAACTCAGCCTCTCATTACAGCAATAAGTAACATGGGACATTTTATGGCTCCCCCTTCTTCCTCACAGTTTCAGAACCCACCTGTGTTATCAGTACTGCAGCAGACTGATTGATTTTGACACCCTTTCATAAGGCCCAAAGCCAAGTTTTTCTCTTGATTGTGAGACCAAAGCAAAAATTCCAACACTCAATTTTTTTTGGCTACAAAACCCAAGGTCAGGTTCTTGCCTCAAAGCTGGATACCCAGGCATGCTTCCCAAATTAGCTAAGCAAACAACCTATTTTATGCCAGCCATGATGGTTGCAGAAGTACAGACGGTACCTGTGCTTCTGCATAGTGGATAGACAATTCTGTATAAAGTCTATTTCATTTATTATAAATAAAATATAGATGTATAAAGTCTATTTATATTTTTGTATTAAAGTCTTTTCTAAAAAGAAGTTATTCTATCAAAATATTCTAAACCTGTAGGAGAAGGACAAGTTTCTATCAAACTACTGCCTTGGGTCACACAGTCTTGACATTCTAGAATTCACACTACAAAGCCAACTGTTCTGTATCACCAACTATCATTCCCATGTTACAGATAGCACTGCAGCTTGACAAGCTGAATAACCTTGATAACACTTGATTCTTTAAACCAAAACAAGTTAGTCATCATTGCTTGACATGCAGCAATGAAGAAAGTTGATTACACACAAATTATTCTACAGGAAAAAAAGTCACTACAACTGTTTATGCTTTCTTTTACTGGAAAAGGTAAGTGCATTTCTATAAGGCTGAACAGAAGGCTCTGCCTTTAAAATTCCTTAAATAATATATAACATTTTAGCTGAAAACCTACTTTGGAATGGCAAAACAATTATTTTCTCCAATGTCTCTGCAGGGAAATTTTCCTTCATGAAAACAGACTGGAAACAATCAAGTTGCTACAGGGTAAATATACAGAGAATTGTGGCAATAAAGTTTTCTACATATTGTAATAAGGTATTAAAAATCATCTGAATGATGTAAAGTATACCAAATAATTCCTGTCTCAATCATTTAAGAGAGCCTCATATATTTACAATTAATTTGCAAATAGACAACTTTCATCAAGATTGAGACTCTTCCATCTTTTTCCCTTTCTTCAGGCAAACTTCAGTTCAGTCTCCAGCAGCATAATATCCAGCAGCATAATATCTAGCATGTTCACATTGAAGTACCACGACTAGTGCCAATATGCAAAGGTCACACTGAAATGCAAATATGATATTTTACATTGGTATCAAGTTTTCTTCCTTGAAAGTCTAATATTTGAAGTTCTAGAGAAAACTATTTGTATAAGAAGTCATATCAAAACAGCCTTTACAGCTGGCAATAGTTTTCTCTCCTTTTCAGTGTATGCATATCTTCCCAACCCAAATTTTCAGAAGTGAAAAAAAAAATTAAAAGGCAGTTATTTAGATAAAGCTGAAAGTAATGTGACCCACAAACATAAGTCTCATATTTTTCTGTAGCTTTCCAGAATATATTCAAGCATTGTCACATCAGCCTATTAACAGACAAGAATGCACTTTCATAGAGAGGTTATTTGCAAGCCTCTAAATTTTATTTCATTAAACTAGGTAATGATTCTTTTTCTAATCTCAGATGCTAAAATCTTCCTGCAGGCCAAAGCCTATGTCAGTAAGGATTCCCCAAAACAGGATGGATTTTGTGTGGTTGAATTCAAATTAATTACAGCATCTGAAAGAACCATGGTTATTGCCAGACACCATAAGTACTCTCTCATTTCTATGTAGCTTTTATTGCAACCACCACTGCTTAAGGCTGCCAAATAGCTTTTGTTTTGGGTGGTGCAGAGAAAAAGTGTTAGATAAAAATGAATTAGTGAAACAAAGCTCCAGCCATCATTAGGCCTTGCTACTTTTCCAAGGTTACAGTATTTGTACAGTCAGTACACTGCTAGAGTTTAATGGTTTACTATGTTTTGGAAACAACTTGTGCCACAATAAACCAGATGTGCCATTTCAGAGAAGAAACATCAAAATGGAGAGAGCATATGATCTACTTACTGAGTACCCCTAATAACACAATTCAGCTTTTTGCTGACCAGTGTCAGGGAAAGGGAGAGCAAGTTTATTGCTAAGTACCTAAACAGGAAAGCAGGCAGATTAAATTCCAGTCTCATGGAAGTACATGACGAGAAATGTAAGACCCTGACAGTTAGTTATGTTTCATGGCAACCAGATGAGTAGTTAATTGAAAGTTGGATAACGGCTCAGAAAAATGCTGAAGTGCTCCATTTCTGACAGTAAATAAACAAAAATCAATGACATTGGAAATGCTCTTCAGCTAGCCTCTTCCCACAAGGTTTTAAAAAATTGCTGAATTGAAAACTCCGGTCAGAAGGCAGTACTAGTGTGTCACTCGTGCAGGCAGTTGAGAATATAACCAAGTCAACTGCACTAGAAAGCATCTTCGGTAGCGAAGTTCCAGCTTGGTCTGAGCCATGACGACCTACCATATGAAGAACAATTTATATTGGAGGAAGACCATTCCTAAACCATTGCTTGCATCATTGTTTGAGAAGTAGATGGAACTCTCAAAAGCAGTCTCAGTTTGCCAACCACTGCTATCTGGTAACATGGAGCCACTGACTGATTATGTAACAACTTCTTTGAAAGGACAGAACTTATGTTAAACTTATATTGTGAACCTTGCATGTGCACTGAGATGATGTACTCAAGGAAGCTTGACCATCAGCAATTCACGCACAAATGTCAAAACAGCCTATCACAGCTCTTTTGGAAATCAGCAGACAAACCAAAGCCTGGCAAAGACCAACATTTAGCCAAAATTAAAACTGCCAGGTCAGAAGTTTCCAAGGCTGTCTTGCCAACTAGGACCATAACAGTAAACTGCATAAAAGTTATGGTCACATTACTGTTTTCTGGGGAATATTAATAAATACAATATATTTTGTTATAAGACATGTTAGAAGGCATTCAATCTCTCACAAGTATTGAAAGGTTCACACCACCACGCATTCAAAGAGGAACCTGAAAGCTCATCTGCTCAATATTAACTCTTCAGAATTTAGCTTTTAAACATCATTTTCAATCTTCTAGTCTCAATGCTGGGTGAATTATTTTTACACAACTGACTCTTTTGGAGTACTTACAGTCATTACAGAAACGTCTACATTTATTTCCCCTTTCAAAATTATTAATTACAAAATATTGGTCAGACTAGTTAAAATAACCAACCCTTTTCTGGTCACAACTTCTGGCTTCCTTTATTATTTAACAGAAAGAAAAAGCCCAGTAAACAGTTTTGCTAGAGCATCAGTTTACCAGCAAACTCCATTTTCTGCAGACAATCCCACTAAGAATACCCAGCAACAAAGGCAATCAATGCTCAAAGCAATTAATGACTTCTAATAATCCATCCATTTCAAAGAAGATTCACTATTTAATATGAGGTTATACCTCAAAACAAGACTGAATCATAGACTGAATAGCTAGTCAAAGAAGAGGAGTTTTTTGCTAATGCAAAGCTGCTGCTTTTAGAAACATGGTCCAAAAATTACCTTTAAGATCCCATATGGGTAACAACAAAAACTAGTTCATATATACTATACAATTTCCTTCTAATGGTATCTGTACTAGCACCATACAAATATTCTGAAGCAAAAGTAGTGGGCACAGTTACAGATGTTTTAGAATTCATTTAGGATGCTTTGAATAATTTATACTGGTGCTTTTGGTCAGTGACATAAACTATATACTTCAAAAAACTGTATTATTATAAACACCCTGCAGTAAATTAACAATCAAACAAGAACATAAAGAAGTTATAAAAAGAGTCAAAGGAACAAGTCTTTCCTAGGTGTTAATAAACACAGATTCTTCTGTTTCTTAACAGGTTATCCTTATCCTGCCATTAATCCAGAAGGTAACTGCAGAAGAAAAAAACCAACCCTAATACTCACTGAATTGAGGTGGAGGTTCATGTTTTGTCTTTCAAATTTAGAAATAGATGATTCTCTGCTTCTATAAAGTCAATGTCATAGGCCTTGGCACTACCTCCACAGCAGTCTGTTAGACAAAAGAATAAAGGAGGCCCTCATCAGACCCCCTGAAGAAAGGGGTCTTTAAGACATGCAGGTAACTTTACCATTTAAATTTTGTCTTCTTCCATATTCATTGATTGGCTGTGCTCCAAATCTCATGCTCTTCTACAAATTATTCCACATCTCACCTATTCCTCCCACTTAAAGCTAAATACCTAATGTATATCCAATTTCTACAGTAAAAAAAAGTTTGCTTTCGATTAGTATTTCAGCAGTACCACTAAGTGAGATGAATTAAAAAACATCTTCACAATCACAGAATGACAACAGTTTAGGCTGGAAGGGGCTTTTAAAGGTCATCTAGTACAACTCCCCTGGAATGAGCAGGGACATCTTCAACTAGATCAGGTTGCTCAGAGTCTGGTCCAGTCTGATTTTGAAAGTCTCCATGGGTGGGGCATCCACCACCTCTTTGGGGAATCAGTTCCAGTGTTTTAACAACCTCACTGTAATTAACTTCTTTACGTACGATCTAGACTCTCTTGCAGTCTAAAACCATTGCACCCTTTGTCCTGTCAGAACAAGCCCTCCTAAAATGTCTGTCCCCATCTTTCCTATACACCCCCTTTAGGTACTGGAAAGCTGCAATGAGGTCACACCAAAGCATTCTCCAGGTTGTGCAACCCCAGCTTTCTCAGGCTGTCTTCATAGGAGAGGTGCTTCATCCCTCTAATAATCTTGGTGGTTTCCTCAGGGCCCACTCCAACAGGTCCATGTCTTTCTTGTGCTGAAAACCCCAGAATTTCACGCAGCACTCCAGAAGGGGGTCTCACAAGAGCAATATTAAGGATTTAACTAGAGGATTTACCCACAGGTCCTGAAGGCCTAATATTTTTTTCTGCCACTGAACTGTAAGCAAGCATGATACTAACTACGTCAGTGTCCCTGAAAAGAAGCAGAATGGTTGAGAACCATAGTGGAAACAACCACCTTTCATCAGAGACTGAGTCATCACTAGCCTATCCAAGAATTACTTTAGTCTACAGATGAGGAAGCATTCTTCTTATCTCTTCCTTCCCTGTGGAGCAGGCACACATGCTGAGTAAGTATCAGAGATACAAAATTCTGTATTTGCTCTTTTTTAGAAACAAACATTTTAAATAGCCATTATTACAGATTAAAAAAAAAAATCAATCACAACTACATAAAATTAGCTAGCAGATCTTCACTCACTTAATATTCCTTTCTTTTTCTAAACTTCTATCCAAATTAAATTACTACACAAAAGTCCCCATGAAAAAATCCAACTTCTAAGAAGATTAATAAGAATAAGAATTAATAAGAGATGAAGGTGCCTGGAACTTCATGAGTCCAGTTGTCAAACCCAGAGTCACTGATTAGTAGACAGCGAGTGAAAAAAGAAAATTATGCTTCCTTTATATATTGCAAATCTCAAACAATACAGACAAAATATTTTGAAAGTCTCAGAAATTCTTCATTTGGAGCTTATTGCATCTAAGGAGACTGAATGAAGGTGATGTCTTTTAGCAATGACATTTAGTAGCATAAAGGAATAACGACATCAGTTTCACACCTTGTATTAAATGTGCTTAAGTAGATGAAACTGCTTGCTTTCCACTCAGTTATCAAACATGCACAAGATACTGTAAGATAAGACTATGCTGCCCTCTTACTCCCAAAAATGCTTTCCAGATCAGAACTACAAACACTGCAGGATGAGGTTGGATGTTGGCACTTACACTTGAGAATTTTTTGACCTCAGGATGAAATATGGAATTTCTTGCCACAGATATCTATTGTAAGACTGGGTTCAAAAACAGAATAAGGGCACCTAAGTAAGAAATACTTTAACCATTCTTAATAGAAATAGACAAAACCAAAAAATAAATACAAATTGTGGGGAGCCAAACAATGGTATTTCATGGACCATATTCCCAACATACATGCCCTGTCCTTATATATTTCTTTAACTATTCACTGCTGGCCATTGCTGTAGGTAGACTCTGATTCAGATGTCTGTCTTCTTGCTCTCATGAGACATCCCCCTCAACAGTTCCAAGTCAGGATAAAATTAGAACCAATCTAATTTAGCTACAGCACAAGTAGGACCAAACTCTACAACAGTTGTACCCTGGACACCTGTTAAAGTTAATAAAAGCTGCAGAGGAAGGTATGGTTTAGCCATAAGCGATTGCTTTCCCCATCAACTATTCTTAAATATATTACTTCCTTTGAAGAACAAGCAATTACAGTTAAGATTTATTGATTTCATAATTCCACTTAGAGAACTAAATTTAAAATAAACGAACACCAAGAAAGTTCAGTATTCTATGAAGCGGATGTTTAAATAATCTGACTACCTGATATCTCTATGCACTATTCATAGTGAAAGGATTTGTTAAACTCAAAACGTGAGGTACCGTCTTCTGAAAGTAATTCTGAGTCAAACAAGAAGCTGAGATGGTTAGTTCTGAAGAGTGACACTAAAACTGCTGTGAAAAATAGAAAAAATTAATAAGAAAACTTGCTACAGGTGCATCAGTTTGAAAGAAGAGCTGCTGATGTACCATGATGTATGAGGGCTTGGCTTACCATGGAACTTCAAATCCCATAGATTGTTTCTTTCCAGACACTGTCATTTTGGTAATTTTTGGCACAATTTCAGATTCCATTCTGGCTGACTGGGAATCCCTTGTTTTTCCTAGTAATAGACAAAAAGTAAGTTTGAACTTAAGGTTGTGACTAACAGGTGTTAAATGTAAAGTTTAACAAGTCCCATTGCTTCTCTCCAACCCAACAATACCAGTCCTTCATGACCAACTCTCAAATTTCAGTGTCTTATGTGAATATATTACATAATTAATCAAAATAATCTACAGTTAGATCGATTGTGAAAATCTCACCTCTATCTCCAAGCATTCATGTGACACCTACACTATGCAACAGCTTTACTAGAAGCAGCTCTGCAGGATGCCAGAATCATTTCATGCAACACGAGATAAAGAAATAGTTTGCAACTGCTCACTAGATTATTGGATTAATTCTTCTTCAGAGTTTTTCTTTTGCCTTAACATTGATAACATTGTAAAGCAAAAAAATATGTCCAACACAAGGAATTCTAGTAGCAGCACCAGCTATGTGTGGGCTGCAAGGCCTTCCCTGAAACCTGAAAACAGAGTTGTCTGGTACTGAATTACACTCAAGAAGCCAAGCAATACTCCAAAGCTAGCTAATTTCAAGGTTATTTAGAAATAATTACCAGAACTGAGTAACTTAATTACTTAAAGGTATTAACTTTTACCGTAACTTAAATGAAAACACAATTAAAGTTCATTCTTAATTTTGTGAAAGTAGTTGCACAACTAATAGCACTACAGTGCTATTAGTTTCTTATCAAGCTGTCAAAAAAGAAATTATTTACTCTGCAGAGGAGGGGTTTATATAAAAGAAGTAAACTAGACATTTTCTTTGCACAGTTCCCTTGTTGTTATTTTAGGATCCCTTCTTCCTTCAAGGAAAAAAAACTTCCTGCATTACAGCATTTGTGACAGCTGCTGCACATTGTGGTCTGAAGGATGTTACACACATGACAAAGCAAAAAAAGAACCCAAATTCAGAATTAAGCTGCAATTTTTAGACACGCTTTACCTACAAGTATATCTGAAAACCAGAAAAACGCCACTACTCTTCCGGCATTGGACCAATTTGGATACTCAAGAGTCAAGAGAATACCAAGTTACTCTTTCAAGTATTTTAGATACACTACATTAGGATGAACTATTGGAGCCATTTGGCCCTGCTCATTTATGCTAATGCTGCACTTCCTTCTAAAGCACAACGGCTACACCTTTAAACCACAAGATCAAATTGGTTTGTAAGTTACATAAATGATTGCGGTCAAGGCTGCTGAAGATTTCGGGCAAGGAAGCAGAATACCACAGACATGTCTACAACAGCAAACCAAAAAAGCAAACAATCACAATATAGGTGGAGACATTCTTATTTATCTGATGACTTGGTCTTCATCTTCCTCATTTGTCTTATCTGCTGATACTTATTTTATTTATATGCCACCTGCAGATCTCTGCTTATGAATAGTTGCACCTGCTTATGAATAGTTGCATACAAATACGAAACAAAATTAAGAGAAATAAAGGCAACAACAGAAAGCATGGCTTACAAGAATCTCAAATCATGTAACTAACAAATACAAATATTCAGAATATAAAATTCACACTGGACAGGGACTATTAGTTAAGCACAAAGATTGTGTTTCATCTTCAAGCTCTTAAATAAATGCCTTACAGCATTTTTTTAATAAGGAAAAACTTCAGTTACAGTAAAAATTACATTACTTTTGTTGCCAAATTGGTATGATATTTTCTGCATTGATTTTAACAATTTTCAAGCAGACATCATTTTCAACTGACAGGTAAACATGAATGCTTTACATGTCATTTGAAAGCTGAATTCTCAGAAAATACTATGTTTGAAACCTGGCTACAAGGAACTAATAATTACAAATAACACAGTTAAACTGAAATGAGACTAGTTGAAAGAAAAGATAAAAAACAGTATTACATAACTTGAAAATAACTTGCAATCTATTAGTCCGAAAGTCAAAGGTTTTACAAAACACATCTTCTCTAATCAATTCCAAAATTAAGCTTTACTCTGTACAAATAATGCTGCAGTATTTGACACAAACTCAAGGTTAAATGGTACAAGGAAACTCAACATATTCAACAAATGGAGTACTTGAGACAGAAAAAAACCCTTAAAACTAGAATTCAGGAAACACTACAAGTTGAACAAAGATACAAAACTAAAATCACAAAGAACAAGAGAAAGTAAAATAATAGTCCATTAAAGCTGACAGTTTGGGTAGTTCTTTATTTATATATACTTTAGTTTTATAAGTAACAATAATAATAATAAATAATTATATAAATAAATAAATACTAAAGCATAGGTGGAGCAAGGAAGCAGACTGGGATCATATAAAGACAAATCAAACCATAGAAATAATCCAGGAATGGCGACATTCAAACAGATGAAAAGGCAAGGCAAGAATTATTAATAACACTACTGATAGAAGCATCAAATACAATTTTCAGCCTTCAATGTTTTTATAACCAAGTACAATAAAATCAAGCAGAACATTTGAGATAAGGACCAAGTCTGTCTTTTATGCATTGCAGGCGCCATTAAAGATTAATAATTATGGCTTCATTACAAAGGACAGAAGGCTGGGAAAGGAGTATACTTTACTATCTAATCTATAGGGAACCGGAGAAAACTGCATGATAAATTCTTATCTGCTCTAGCAGGCAAAGCAAAAGCTATTCGGCACTTAACAGATTGCATGCAAATCCTTAAATTGCACCTTGGAGCTAAAAGGAAGTCAATGCACAAAGCTGATACAATTCTTAAAACACTCCTTAATCTACAAGCAGGGTACCCTATGGCAGCTGAAGTGTATTACAAACTCAGCAAAAACATAGAAAATATAATCCCAATCTGATTAGGACAAGAGCAGCTGTGGAAAATCAGCTTCTGAAGGGAAAGGATTACAAGGATATACAGATTTTTACCAAGGCCTTCATAAAGTTCTTTATACCCACTTCCATTTGGACATTCTGAAACATGTACCTAGGTAATTCAATGGCAATATGTTTCAAGAGTATTGCCATTGAATTACCTAGGTACGTAAATCAAGAGTACAGATAAAATAAAAACAGATACATCTTTCACAAACTCCAAAAGAAGTCCCAATACCTCGTTACATTTCACTACTCTAAGCATCGCAAGAAGTAAATCTAAGTGTGTATCCTTACAAGTAAATGCACGGATTGATGTAACACTAGG
Source organism: Urocynchramus pylzowi (assembly GCA_013397555.1). Classification (NCBI taxonomy): domain Eukaryota; kingdom Metazoa; phylum Chordata; class Aves; order Passeriformes; family Fringillidae; genus Urocynchramus; species Urocynchramus pylzowi. The sequence goes on along the minus strand of VZRH01003799.1, from coordinate 379,339 downwards.
AAAATTTTAAAATTTTCCTTCCCCCGAAACACAGTTTACATTTACGAATCATAAAAATTAAAACTGAAAATAAAAAAGTAAAATCTTAAAGGCTCATCAGCATGATAGTTCTCACAATTCAGAATGTTCAGAACCCCAAACTTCTAGCCTATTTTCAGCAAAGTAGCTTCCAGAGAGGTATTTGGTATTTAGACTGCACTGACATCAGAGTACCTAGGCTAAACCACACTGTAGCTACAAGTCAAACACTACTACAAAACTAAAAATGTACTGATGAACCTTGTCTCAGTATTAAACTGGGATCAGCCTAACCCCAAAGGGAACAGACAGACCTGCACTGCCATTACTCCAATACAACTAGAGCGTAGGACACCTTGACAAAGTTCTATTATTCTTGGCTGTGTTTTTACCTTTCCTGTGACTGCCAGTTGGTCTTCTGACTTAACAGACTCAAAAGTCTGTTAAGACTTACTCAAAAAGTATTACTAATGATACTTGATATAACTTCAAAATTGTTAGCAATACAACCCCAAAATCTGATGGCACAATAAACTACCTGCAGGCTGATAAACATAGATGATGATGATGACGCAGACAAATACATATGCAGGACAGAAGTAAAACATTGGGATAGTCTTTAAAAATTAACACAGTCTCTCTAGATGTTCAAGATGGAATAGTAGAAGTATATAGATTTAGTCCACCACCTCCCTTTACTGTGAGCAACTCCCCCTGGATTTATTTTCTAAAACTGGTTGTAAGCAGTACCCGTAGAAGATCTGTACAAACAAATCAAAAGATTACTCTGGCTACATTATCAAACATAACAGGCTTGATAAGTCTTTTTTTCAATTTTGATTCATATATATACTTAACACTGAAAGTAACAGGAAGATAAAAATTAATCTTTTCTCTAATTCTGTTGGAGGTATGGAAGGTTTCAGTAAATGGAAGAGTTGATTGACAGTCTAGTCTGTTCCCAGGTAGCTTAGAGGTGAATGAAAAGAGGAATCTGTTAAACAGCCACTCTCTCAAGAATGACATGTTGATATCAAATGGATATTGGCATATTTGGAGAAATGCACACTAGCACTGGGTATTTAAATCCACACTGACTTTGTTCAGATGACCATCTTTCCAATAGCAGAAACAAAATGCCACTATTTTCAATTCCTATACACAGAAGCTTCTCCTCCCAAGTAGTCTTTCACTCATCAAACTGTAAATTGGTACTCTACACTCAACAAGCCCATTGCACAGAGAAGCCTGTTTCTGATACAATGAACCACAACATTTCATGTGCCTGAATTCAGCTTGAAAAACAAAGACAAATGTCAAGTCAGGCATGTCTCGAGCCTATGCATTTTCAGATGGCAATCCCACTTAAATAAATCCATGTCTACACACAAACCAGCTACTAGTGGTATATAAGCACTGGCAAAGGATCACACCTTCAAGGGAACTGTGTTCCAATTAACTGTATGCAGCTTGCAGTTAGTTTTTCACTTGCATGCTTTTGACATTTTTATTGGTTATACTGCTTCTTCTCTTTTCAAAATTGGATGAGCACTTGAAGGCAGCTGCATACTATTTCAATTTTGAATGGGGCTGAGGATCTTACATTTAACTGACACTCAATAGACAGAATAAAGTTACTTAAGCAGGTCCTCCTAATGCTGCTTAAACCAGCACTGCCATGAAAAAAACCACACATCCAACACCATGCTTTCTAATCTACAAGATACGGTTTGCATCCTTTCCTCTGCTACAGACTTTCTGTATAACCACAAACAAGTCACTTACACCTCTGTCTGCTGATTATACAGCAATAGCCACCAATTACATAGAAGAAAACAGGGCACTGTTTTTGTGCACCATGTCATAAGCTTGGTGCACTTGTCATGAGAAGACACAGTTCAGTCTGAAAAGCAGAATTAATAACCAAGACTCCTCTCAAGACACTTCCCTTCCTATATGCTCTGCCATGATTTTAAACCAATTTTAAGACCATGTAATTGTGAAAATATTTCAAATATGAACTATACATGAGTGAGTTAACCAGATGTAAACACCCACACAATTACAGACAATTTCATGCTCAGAACCATGTTTCATTTGTTTGCCCACATATACTGGGTTCAGACTAATATCTAATAAATCCATCCTGTCACATAACCCACCTGAAAAACTTCAAATTGTTTACATTTTTCTATTTATGCCACAAACCTCATGAGCTTTAAGCCTTTAATTTTTTTTTATATTTGCCTCAAAAACAGTAGAATTTTATTTATATCTCTTCAAATGTCACAGTACTTGGAAAAAAAATAACAAAGAAATATCAAAACTTGTCAAATTAGAGATATGCTACTGAAAATAATTTGTTTTGCTTTCATAATTAAACTAAATTATTTGACACTCATGAATTCTACAAAATGCTGTAGGATACAGTGGTAACCTTGCAGTTTAGTTAAGTTTGCACTGGGATGCAAACTTAACTACACTATCATCAGTGGCACTGGTACTGTGTACTAGCATTATCAACATATCACAACTCTGAGAACACTATCAGAAGTCCAAGACTTCCAACAATGTACCACCAGTACATAATATGACTACAGAACTCAGAACATCCTAGATTTCCTTAAGTTAGACAGCTTCCTAACCATTAAAACATTCTGCCTGCATATAATTGGCCGTGCATCATCCCTATAGGTCATCAATTAAATGTCTTTTGATTCAACAGCAGTGACAAAGTCTACATGTGTGAGAACTTCAACTTAGAGAATTCCTTCCATATGCAAACTTTAGTACTTGAATTAAACTGGTTCAAAATAGCCACTTTTAGAAAGCCGTAAGACATTATGCTACTATGAACCACAATATACAAGTGGATGCTACTGAACATCCACAGCACTTCCAAAAACAATGCAACAGTCCAAAATAATAGAAAAGACAATTTGCTAAGTCACCACCCAGTGATGAGACACAGCCATCCTAAAGATATTACTGAAAACAATTCTCCAAACAAGAACACTGAACTTTTCTTTTTAAAAGAAAGGTTATTTCCTAATAGAAACCACAGTCAGGGGCTTTCCAGGTAACTTGGTCACATTGTCATAACTATTACCTTCTCTGCAAAGTTTCAGAGTGTGAATATTTTTTTTTTTCGTAAAACTGGGAGTAGGCTTTTTCACTGAAAAATGCTGATAATAAAAATGTTCACTTGCACCTAACTACAAGATTTTTTTTGGTTTGTTCTTAAGGTTTGATACAACAAGAGGGAAGAGAGATACAGCAGGTTCTTGAGTGGTGATATTCCTGAATCACTTGTTACTCCAAGACTGAAGTTCCAAAACAGTTTGCTTCACAACATGCAGCTGCAACAACTGTGTGTGCAGCAGCCACAGTCAGAAGGGCTGGCAGCCTGCTACAGCCAGCTGGCACTCCTCACCTCTCTGGCTTCACTTTCAATGTTTGCAGCTTTCAGCAAGTTGACATCTCTAGTCCAAAAATTAATTTGTTCAAGTGAGGCTCCTGACTGGAGCTGACCTTTTTTTTTAACTTCTAAACAGGGAGAACAAACAAATGAAGACAAAAGATACAACAGAAGATTTTTTTAAATGGCACCTAAGGAAGGCATTATTTTCATAAACTAAATCCTTCAAGTGATCTTTCCATATTCTGAAAACTCACTTGATTTTGCCTTAGCAAACAGTTTCCACATGCTCTTATAGCTTACGTTTTAAAAATGAAGTCCCTGAAGCACTTCATCAACATTTAGTACGTAGCTGCTACAACTGTTTTTGTCCAGGCTGGACACAACTATGCCACCTGAACTCAAATTCTACCTCTCCTGTGGTCTCCATACTTTCCTACCACAGCAATAAAATGGAGGCATAAATTTGTCCTGGATAAATCATAAAAACAAATAAAACTGGAGGGCAAGAGAAGAAAACCATATAGTGAGAACTGGCAAGCAGCAAGATACACAGAACAGATGAAGAATAGAAGAATGGAAACCTGTCAATCACAGAAGATGAAATGGAGTGATAGAGTGACCATGAAAAAAAAAAAAAAGATAGTATTAGTGAACAACCTAACTTGGAGAAAAACTGGGTATAAGGAGAAGGAGAAAGTAAGAGGCCACATACTCAATGACAAGTTACATGCAGAGCTAAACATGAACAAAGGAAGCAGAAAATTAGTAGAACTGAAAGCAAATGCAATGTCTGGAAAAGAGCAAACATGGAAAATAATAATGGCCAATTATTGGAAAAATAGGTAGGAAACTGGGAATTGCTAGATAAAGAGTTTGAAATTACGAAGTAGAAAAATGGAACTGCAATAAAAAATGTGGAATGACATGAGGAAATAAATACTGTGTTTAGGGCACAAAGACAAATTCAACAAAAAACTGAACACAACTGAGTAAGTCAGAGGATTAGAAAGACACAGACACGGATGTTAGATCAGGTTGAAGTGGATGGAGAGGAATGTGTTATAACAAAGCAACAACACATTTTCTTTCCTGTCTGAAACACAGCCAAAATTTCCGGAGTCTCACCAATGTGTCTGGCCATCAATACTACCTCCCCAAATAAAGCCAAATGATACAGAATCCAGCAGTCAGTTACAGATGCATTCTCTTGCTCTTCTCACCTGAAACATCTTCCTGTGAGAATTTTCTGGCCATCAGGACTTATTTAATTTACACACGGTCAAGCCTGCAAGCAGCACAAAATTAATGTTACCTATTAAAACTTTTTTTTCCAAGTGACTCCTTACTGCAATCATTCCATTGAATGGTGTACATTTCATTTAGAATATCTAATGTTGCCAGAAACACATCTCAGAGAACAGTGTATATTTTCATATAAAATATTTCACTTATATCTATTACAACTGGGAGCTTTCAGCATTTTCACAACTTAAACTTGTATGTCTCAATATTTGGATGCTTAAATCAACATTCCAATTTTTATGAAATTATGTTTAAGCAACACACGACAGCAAAGAAATGCACAGACCAGTTCTATATATATGTAGACCATTGGTACAGTCTTTCCAGAAACATGGATAATTAGTCTGGTTTGCAGTCATGGTTCACCTGTTAGGGGAAAGACAGGCACTGATGCTATAGCAAAACTCTTAAGATTTCCAGTTTCACTAAGCCAACACCTACCCTGTAAAAGAACGGAGATCTCCTGTACAGAAATGCAGACTGGGGGGTGGTGTGTGTTTTCCTTTCAAGAGTACCCAAACATCAGCTGTCTCCTTTTGATGTTTCCGACACAAAGGTCCAATAGGAACTCAACTATCAAAACAGCAACTTTCTCATCCACCAAGTTTTTCAAAAGGACGTCCCTGTGATATTTCTCATACCTACTGCTTATAGTTCACTGGACTAAAATTCAGTCCTTCACATGACCGTAACTCAGCACAACTCATCCTGTAACTAATGAAACCTAATTTGTGGGAGGTGTATTGCTCTGCACTCTAGCAATGCCAACGATACCCATTCTCAATCTGTAACTGAAGCTATGATCCCCTGTAAAAATAATTTATTAGATATTTGCAGTTGTTCCGTAACAATACCTTTACTCTCCCCCAGATATACAACCGTAAGTCGTTGGTGGTGTTTTCTAATTCAACGAATTTTTCTTAAATGACTGTGAATTGTCTTTCACTGAGATTTACAAAAAGCTCAGTCTGGTATTTCTGAGGTGCAACTTCCTACCATAAATGGTCATGTAAAGAGCAGAGTCAGCACTACAGGCAGGATAACCCTAAAAATATATCCCCTTTAGCCAGTCACTTAATTGAACAGAACAGAGTCCATGCAAATTACCAGAATTTCTGTTAAACCTTGGCCCAAAATGAGTATGTAAAACTGAAAGTACAGTATGTACATTCTATTAAAATTATATCAAATTTCCAAAAATAAAAAATAGCAATTTCAGGTTTAATTCATAACTAATGTTATAATGCCAGAGGATGGTGCTATTTGCACATCATTCAGATAATTCAGAAACATCATACCAATTACATGTTGATGTTATTTATGCAAGTACATTCCTGTTGATTGTATTGAAGGAGTGCAAGGCATTTTACAAAAAGAAAGCTTTCCTGATCCACAACTTTTATTTATGCACTAAAACTATTTCAGTAGGAAACAGAATTTTAAGAATAGTGAGTATGAAAAACATAGAAGCAAACTGACAGTATTAATCATCTTACATTTGTCCAACTTTCCCACAACCATTCTGCAAATTTTCTCCAGAAACTTAATGAGCTAGCCTTTTAAAGTTGCAGAAGAAAATGTATTTACTAGCCCTACATGACTGTTTAAGCTACAAATATTTCTAGCATTTTTAAGTTCCAGAAAAATACAAAAATTTTGTGTAGTGAGAACTTCTAGGCAGGACTAGCTAAAGCCTTATTTAAATTTAGGTTATCCGAATTCTCAACCCTCTCACTCTGCTGGTGACATTACAATCACACCAGATCCTCTCCATGACTTCGGGGATGGCAATGCAGACAGCATAAGGCCATGTCACACACAAGGCACATTTCAGAGGGGAAGACTGGTGGCTTCAGAAGGCCAAAAGCCTAACCACGTATCAAAAATTTTTCAGTTACTGAAAAAAGCAGTTCAGGGGCTCATGGAAGATGTGATTTTAAAGAAGCAAGTGTTCAACAGGTTGAGTATAGGTTGAAAGAAAAAAAAAAATCAAGGTCCAGCAGTACAGCAATTACTCATAATATCGTGTATACACAAACACCCATCCCTTACTGTAAATTGAAATACAAATGCATTTAATCAAAAACACTAGGAGTTGTTCATGAGTACAAGGGAGAAACTCACTGACTGACATTGACTTTTGCATTTCTGCTTGCAAGGTTATGGTAATCAAACAGCAAATCCTCAGAGATGTCCCCTTTCAGTTTGTGGGTTTTTTCCTTTAAAAAGACAAAAAAATAGACACATTCTACTTACACAGAAAAAAGTCAGCCAAATACTCCCATTTTTAAAACTTTACCTATAATGAAGATAAAGGAAGAGACAGTATTTACTAGAATTTCACTGTGATAAAGAGAGTAGGAGTGGAGGTATAGGATTGCCAGCAGAAATGGAACTGGATAGATGCAAGTACTTTATGTGGAACAGTTTGTATTTCAAGGGGCTTTGCTTTGTTTTGATGAAACCGACTTCTTGATCGTCCTTGCCATGCCCACCACCTCCTACTTAACACAGATGGAGACATCTTCCCAAGACAGTAGTTAGGGTACTTCTCAGGGATGTGGCAAAACTAAGTACAAAGTCTTTACTATATCTGACAGAAACTGTGGATGACATAGGTATCACTCACAGCACAGTAAATGTTCAGACTCTGGATGTTTTGGCTTTTTTCTTCTACTTAAGCAAGAGACAACCTTCCCACTAAAAAGCCTTTTGCTATAACTACTAATCAGCTTTGGGTGTGAGCCTCAGTTCAAAACCATCTTTGTGTTCAGTATGTGTTCATATACAGTACTCAAAGCAAACCTGAGTTGCATTTTTGCTACAAATACTAAAATGCCTCTTGAATTCCACAGTCCATAGCCATAATGGAGATTTGAACTCAAGAAGAATTGCTTCAGGGCATTGTGCTGCTTTCACTAAGAAAGAGAACTGCTACAGAAGAAAGAGATACTAAGGAACAAATATGAATGAAGTTCCAGAACTTTTTCTTCTGAAATATAAATAGTATTCTAAACAGTCATAATATAAAAGATGTACCAAAGAGTATTACAGTTCTGTATATTGAAAATTACAATTAGATACGAGAACACAAAAAATTAGACACAGTCATTTACCAAACTATCAAAAAACAATGTTTAATGTTTGGGTTTCTTGATCAGGAGCAATTTTAATAAATTGAGGAAACTGACAAGGAAAAAGCTGACAGTATTAACCAGAATGGAAGTAATGATGCTGGAAGGCAGGCTCCAGTGAAGATAAATCCAGTAAGACACAAGACTGGCATTCTAACAAGCTCGCCTTCAGAAACAGTTGTGTTCTATGCAAGGCTGCTAGCTCAGTGAACCCAAGACTAAGAAGTGAAATGGGAGCTAAGATGCTACACCTAATACTTGCTCTCACTTTTTAAAGCAATCTAGCAGAACAGGGCCTGCCCATATATCCCCAAGAAAATGGGAATTTTTTTCAGAGCAGGTATTTGTAGCAGTGCACAAAGAGACTTTACATAAGGTAAATATCTAACTACTGTAAATAGGTTACATTAACTAATAATGCACATGAATAATGGAAAGGTACCTCTGATAGGTGACAGATGCCAATACAGAACTCCCAGACCTAGGAGCTGATAGGGTCCCAATTACCACAGATGTAATCAAATACGACAGAGTAGGAGAGATGGTATTTACAGTTTTACAAAACAGAATAGCTCAAAGGTACTGTAAATTGAAAATCCTACTTCTTTTGCTATTGCAACTAATGTCTTATCCAAAATCTCTTATTCCAACTAATCTGTTAATATCCAAAACTTAAGCAGCTACTGAAAATGTATAACCTTGTAAAAAGTTCAGTAATAGATTAACTGAGTCTATTTTTAAAAATTGAATCTTTAGCAGTTAAACATATACATCTAAAAGCCACCGGAACAATTACTTTGAAGTTAAAAATGTTAAACGTTCAAATTTATACCATTCAGAAAGAGTAAATGTTAAGAAACAACAAATCTGAAACAAAAGGAATTAAAATATTAAAATATACTGATCTTTGCACATGTAAATTAGGTCAAGTTAAACATTTCACACAATCTGTTCAAAGGAAACATTCTGAGTGAACACCCTTTGACAGTGCTTCTTGTACTAGGATTAAATGTAAAATAGTGAAGCAAAACACTTAAGAGAACCAAGAAAAGTAATTAACATGGTGCTGTTTCTCCTCGTCAATTTTTCTCCAAATAAGACTAATATTGATCAAACTACTCTTCCCCACCTTAAATGTTCCAGCATTTCCGATTAAGGGATGAAGTGTCATTGGTTCAATTTTGCATTATTACTCAACATCAACATATTAAGTGGGGGGGAGTAAAAAAAAAAACTGCAAGATCACAAGTCTTCCCTAGAAATTTCAGAAAAGCGAAGTAAAGTTGAACACTTTTTCTTATATCAGATTCAGCCTAAAATATTTTTTTTAATATTAGATTTACAAATTATTTCTATGTAGATGGGACAGTTTAAGTATCTAGAGGCATTCAATTTTAAAAACATAATACCAGGAGAAAACCTAATTTTATTTTCAGTGTTCTTACATCATGAAACCAAAGGCTGTAGGTGCACCATCAATATATTACAATATGCTCACAACCTATGGCTCACTACTAGAGATTATATTTCACAATGTGCCATTATTTAGCAGAATGATTTCCCTATTTTTTATTAGATACTACTTTAAACATCTTCCCCTCTCAATACTATTTGCAACTGATGTTGGAACATCAGAAGAGAAACAAAGGGAAATGAGGCTTCAAGTCCAGTCATGCTCATATCTGCTATTTCTTGTTAATTTGTCCATAACATAATGGGGTATGTGAAGTTGTACTATTCCACGTGTGACTGCTCACAACAGGAAGAGACCTTGACTGCTCATAACGATGCTGGTGAACCAGTATTTCATTCTATCTTACTACTGGCATTCAAGCTCAGCTTTTCTGATATAACTAGCTACACCACCAGTAGTATCTCTTGCTGGGAGACTTTCCAGATATTCCTATGCTGTAAAGGACACTTTTTTTTTTTGCATGTATCTCCTAAACTCAAGCAACTTCAGCCTTTTGGAAAGAAAGAGTGCAATCTCACTTTTGTCCTCTGTGCTACGCAGATGACAGTTCAATTACCACACACACAAACCTACTCAACAGCAGCTATCCTTAACAAAAGACAAGTAATAGCCAAATACATATACAGAAGAGGATGACCACATTCTCAAAGCTTGAGACAGAAACTCTCAGATAAAGCAGTTTGATACTACTAAGTCATACTTTACTGTCACATAATTTTCTTCTAGTCCGTTTTTGTGAAATTTTCTGTATGTCTTCACTGTAAAATCAACAGGCTTCATTCAACATCTACTTTTGCTGCTTCCTTTAATTCTAATGGAAAGCACCCTACTCATTTCCTAAATAAACAGAGTTAGTTTGCCACACTGTCATCTTGTCCTGTTCATAAATAGAGTACATTTGAGGAAGAGCAAAAATGAAAAGGAAGCAATGGCTAATAAAAATACAAAGAAAAAAAAAAAAAACAAAACTTCAGCATTCTTTCTTATTTAAATATCTTACTGGTAATCCAAAGAACATTCGAATGCTAGGTGTAAAACTGCTAAAGATCTCTGAATTTAACTTGCAAAACAAACTTAAGCTGCATCAGGCTGATGCAGTAGGCTGATCAAAGGTACTTAATTTATCTCAGTCCAGAACCTCCACAGTATAAAAACAAACATATTAGCAGAAAAAATATATATCTAACTGAAAAAAGTTCACACAACTATTACTACAAATTCAGAGACTAATCTTAAGCTATTTGAAAAGCCACAAAGTACTCCTGGACCATTGCTGTGCAGTTTGTACGAACACCTAGTTACAACAGATTATATACCAGAAAGGCATATTTCCCTAAGGAACATATTGTGGATGCTACCAGCAACACTGAACATTGCTAAGGACTTAGAGAACCTACCATTAATTTGGTGATTTATTTGACAGTAGGCCTTTGAGTGGCTAACTGATACAAAATCCTAGAATTAAGCTCTAACTGTATTTATCAGGGAAACCACTGCAAGGAAGAGCACAGATACTGGCCAAGCTGAAGTAAGCAAGGTACAAAAAAGCTACTTGACATGCACAGCAGCACACACATGAGAAACACAATTCCAGCTTAAAAAACCCTACCTGTTCTGTGTTAAAATTTAGGAAAAAATAATAAAAATTGAACCACACTCCAGCATATGAAATGTTTTCTCTTTTTAACTGCAGCATGTTTTACATTATCTGCATTACTTATGTACACTTGCAATACCTATATATTACTCTGAACATTCATTTATTCCACATTTTCCTATGAATTTATATGGTGCCAAAGTTATCTGATTTCCACCATTATCAAAGATGAACTTGTTTAATCAAGACTCGAAAAAATTAAAACCTAGTATTACTATAGTCTGAAAAAGAGAGACCCATATTTAGAAAATAACAACCTATATATAGGTGTAATGTGAAACATAATACTGGATGCTCTTTTCTCCTTTGACAAAACAGTTCAGAGACCTAAACTGATTTATAAAAAGCCACATATCTGAGTTTAGAAGCAAAACTGAATATAGTAAAGTACAGCCTATAGTTTTAGCCAAGCTTTGGAAGATTTATCAGAGATGGATCAACACCAGAAAAATCTCATTTGCAAGCCTGAAGCAGTGCATTTTATTCTGTCATGACTTTAGAAGGGAACTCACATGGACTCAAGTTCATTGCTTCATGTTTTTCTCTACGCTTCACATTTACAGTAGCACCTGCAAACACACAGATAGCATCTACAATCTTGCAATAGTTTGTTTGCATACATGTTATCATAAAACTAGCATCAAAAGCATCAAATTTAAAGCACATTTCTGCCTTGAAAAATGTTTATTTAAGATCTTTGGGCAGCACTTTTTTTTTCAACTCAAGCACAGCACTTGATGTACACACAGTTATGCTATCTTGCCTAGTGGACAAGCAAAGTTAGTCATTTTCCTGTTTATGTGGGTCAGCAATAGGGAAGAGGAAAACATTAAAAATAGGAAAATGTGATTCTAAAACCACAAAAAGTTGCAGCAGGGACTCCAACAAGGAGTACCCAAAATAACTTCAACTCATATTTTGGAATTAATTAGATACAAAATTTCCACTTAGGGTGAGCTTCTATAGGCAGTAAAAACATAGAAAAAGAACTGAAGCAACAATCAGTCGAAGCTCTTGCATGTCTTTGACAATATGGCATTACAACTTCTGCAGACACAAGTATTTTCCACAATAAAGTCAGCTAGTTTTCCAAGCTTCTGGCATTTTAAGCATTAATTGCTGACAGTGGACTCATGAGTTTTTGTTTTAATGGCCATTTCAATCATCCCAAGTATAACAGAAGGGAGGAAACTGGTACTTCACATATTTGTAAGTGTCCTTGCTGAAGACTGAAAGCCTGTGAACACAGAAGCTGAGATGATGAAAAATGGGTCATATCTTGTCACCCAAGAAGAAAATAGTTCAGGTGTAACTAGAGGCACACAAGTGGTGGCATTTCTGTTATGTCTGATACATATGTGCCATAATACACTAGACTTTGCAACTAATGTGCTTTGTAACAATTCTGAATCATCCACAAAACTGAAGAAACCTATCCAGAAGATTGTACAGAGATGAAGTTTGCATTGTTGACACAAATTTTCTAGGGAAGAAGCAGTATTTGTAGTGAAAGACCCTTAGCACAAACAGACATTGTGAAGTAATTTTGTGTTTAAAGCTTGCATTTTTACACCATCCTGGATTTTACTTTTTAACTTATTTTCTGAATTTTCCCAGGTTTCCTGTTAGCACTCAGTCTCCTTTTTACCAGTAGGTAATGTATTTTAGTCTGCTTCTTTTGCTCCTACTACTTTGGATTGGATATGCCACTTCTAATGTCTAGATGTCTTACTAGTTTCTAGAGCTGAAATGCATTAGTTTTCAACTGCAAAACACTACCATGTCAACATTCCCAACAAGATTCCCTTGCCTTGAGTACTCTTCAAGTACAACTTGAAGCACAACTTCAGGTAGGATTTACAATCTTTAAATTGATACATGATAGCAGCAGTGATTCATTCATCCTTAAAACAAGATTTTTAAAAAAAAATTGACTCCAATCATACATTCCAAACAATCCAGCAATCCCATCTGAGAATTTAGTAAATTCTTCACTTTACCTTCTAAAGACACTGAGAAAACCAAGTGATAGTTGACCTTTACCGTGACCTAAATGGACTGAGATAGGGCACTGTAAGAACAAGTGGAGCTATGGTTTCCCCAGGATCTCTGGTTCTTCTGGAATCCCAAAGTTCTAAAAAGGACACAATCATTTTTAGTTTCATCCAAGTTCTCTTAGCTTCCAAGCAAAACACTCAATTTTCATACATGATACAGTCAACTATGGAAATGACTGACTTTGTATTGGTTTACACTTTGTCCTAACAAAAGTAAACCAAACTAGTTTTAGAGGACCACGAAGGAAAACTCAGAAAAAGCCTGGAGTGTCACTTTTTCCAGTGTAGGTGTACAGTATATATGAGGAGAATCTCAAAAATGTATTTCAAAGGATTTTAAAAAGCTTTTCATTGCTGGTGACACATTTTTCCCTGAAATAAGCCACTTCCTTTCTAAAACCCACACAGTACCTCCGTGTCAAGATTCAGTAACTTCGCAAAGTCTGTGTATATATTTTTCTTACCCAAAACACGGAAGTCTTAAATTCTCATTTACTTTCCATGATTTAAGATATATCATGTCAGATTTCAAACATTTCCATTGAGAGAAGAACACATTTTCTTTCTCACAGGCAGAATGCATAACATATCTGAGTATAATTAAGTACAACAGGTCCTCATCTCTATAGCAGGCATCTGAGAATTGTAATGTTACAGAAAAGTTACCACATCCAACTGAAGTTGGGAATAAAAATTTCTTCTCAGCTACCAATGTATAAATAAATAATAGATTTTCAAATTAACAAAATCAAAGCATCAGAGCCTGGTATGATAAATAGCAGTAAAACCTGAGGAAATCTAAACCTAATGAAAATATATTGTACATCACCGTTAAACTTCAGAAAGTCTGCTCTTCTTTGGAATTCTCCCTATAAATAAAATCCAAAAGTATCAGTTTGTCTGGTTTTGCTTGGGTTGTTTTAGTCATTGAAGGCTCCCAACTTCATTTGTCCATTAACCACAACCAGAAGTGATAAAAGTTACCTGTTAAAGCACAATAATATGCATTCTGACACTTTGCACTAAGAAGTAACCACTATCACAATGACCATCAGCAACATAAAACGACAGAAAACAAATAAGTATTTGTCCACGGAAAGAGAAACATGTATCATTCTGAACCAAAACCAAAGCTTGCTGCATTCAACTGAGTAAAAAGAAAGAGTTAATTACATTAAGTCACATTGTGGTGATGATTGTGTGATTCTTCTTCATTTTTAACTGCTACTGATGTAAAGCAAAAATGAAGGAAGATACTTATACAGGAGAGGTAAAAAAAAAAAAAATCAGAAAATGAAAAGAAACGTTAACAAAATGCAAGGTAAGCACCTGCAAATTTTGTTATTTTCTTGAAACTGCCCACACTGTATTACCAGTTATGTCCAAATCCTGAATAAATGTAGAATTAATAAAAAGCATAAACCAAAGATACATGTCAGTGAAGAAATACCTGTTTCTCTATTAACGTTTATTAACTGCATCTCTATAAGAAAAAGAAAGTAGTAAAGCCCAATATCTACAAACCTAGACTTAAATGTGAGACATGTGCTCTATTCCTAGATTATCTGGCATGTCATGAGTAAGGCTTTTCAGCTTCCTGTGCCTTACTTTCAACTTTGACTCTCTACTGTGAAGTTTGTTTCTTATCAAATATTTATAAAAATAGACCTTGGTTCTTGGTGCTATTCTTGAGAAATTACCATAAAACAAAATAGCCAGTGCTACCACAAAGACAACTCAACTCTAGACTCCTTGCTGCCCCAACAACAACCAAAGCAAACAGACTCAGTTCGCAGCACTTTTTATTTCCTGCAAGGACTGCACATTTACAGACATCTGACCTCTTTCTTGCTCAAGCATCACTAAAATCAAAAATCTTCATGTCATAAAGTGGTTAACAATTCCGTTAATGGTGCCTAAACTGGAATAGAACCTTGCTCAATCACCAGTATCTGTTTGTTCTGTAACACTAACACAAGCAAAAAGAAACGAAAATGTAGTTTAGCCAGGAAAAAAACATGAGAAATTAAATGAAAATGCAGATGTTTTTCACTGAGGGTAATATTTTCACATAAATACTTTTTTAGAAATTTGAATTTTAAGAAAGATTTTTCAGAGAACCCATAAATACCAGCTACATTTCCTGAAACAAAAATCTTTGCTTGTCTTCACTTTAGTGAGAACAACTTACTAGAAGACTGTGTTTCAAACTGCAATCTCTGAATACCACTACTACCAGAACGAAGGACGCCTGAGAAATGCTACACATGACAAGAACATATGTCACCAGTCAAAAAAGAGAAATCTGTATTAAGCTTTCATTTTTTCATGTTATGGATAAAAATACTCAAAATATCAAAATAATCATCAAAGTATCTTCATCAGCTATTACCTCCACACATTGACAAAATCACAAAATTACAGTATATTCTGAGTTGGAAGGGAACCACAAGGACCAAGTCCAGCTCCTGCCCCTGCACAGCGCCAACCCCAAGAGTCACACCATGTGCCCAAGAGCAGTGTCCAAACACCTCCTGAACCCAGTCAGGCTGGTGCTGTGACCACTGCCCTGGGGAGCCTGTTCCAGTGCTCAAACACCCTCTGGGCGAAGAACCTTCCTCTTATATCCAGCTTAAATCTCCCTTGATATAACTTCAGGCCATTCACTTGGGTCCTGTCCCTGGTCACCACAGAGATCAGGGCCTGCCCCTCCTCTTCCCCTCATGAGGAAGCTGGAGACTGGGATGAGGCCTTCCCTCAGTTTCCTCCAGGTTGAACAGACCAAGTGACCTCAGCTGCTCCTCATACAGCTTCCCCTCAAGGCCCATCACCATCCTCATGGCTCTCCTTTGTATGCTCTCTAGCAGTTTAATGTTATGTTGTGGTACCCAAAACTGCCCCAGCACTGGAGGTGAGGCTGCCCCAGCTCAGAGCAGAGCAGGACAATCCCCTCCCTTGCCTGGCTGGCCATGCTGTGCCTGATGCCCCTCAGGACAGGGTTGGCTCTCCTGGCTGCCAGGGCACTGCTGACTCATGTTCAACTTGCCACTGACCAGGACTCCAAGGTCCCTTTACATGGCACTACTCTCCAGCCTCTCATTCCCCAGTCTGTACGTACTTCCAGGGTTTTCTCACCCCAGGTGTAGAATTTGACACTTGCCCTTGTTGACCTTCACTTGGTTGCTGACTGCCCAACTCTCCAATTTCTTGAGGTCTCTCTGCAGGGCCTCCCTGCCCTCAAGGGAGTCCAGAGCTCCTCCCAGTTTTCCATCATCTGTGAACCTGCTCATTATCCCTTCCAGTCCTGCATCCAAGCCATTTACAAAGATGTTGAAGAGCACAGAGCCAAGGATGGAGCCTCACTAGAGATGCCTGATGTCACCTCACCCACTATAAACCTTTGTGCCTGATCCATGAGCCAGCTGCTCAACGATCTCATGATGTGTTTATCCAGCTGCATGCTGGACATTTTGTTCAGAAGTATCCTGTGAGGGACAGTATCTAAAGCTTTACTGAAATCCAAAAACATTACATCAACTGGATTCCCTTGGCCAACTAGGCAGGTTAGCTTGTAATAACACAAGAATCAGACAGGACTTTCATGAAGCCATACTGGCTGTGACGAGCATCTGTGTTGTATTTCAGATGTTTTTCAATACCTCCCAGAAAAATCTTTTCCATAACTTTATCAGACACTGAAGTGAGACTGATGGGCCTGTAGTTTCTGGGGTCTTCCTTAATGCCCATCTTGAAAATAGGGACAATGATCACCAGCTTCCACTCAGCTGGGACCTCACTGATGATGAGTAAATACTTTACGAGCAACTCTTCCCTAAAATCTCCATATTCTCATTATAAAAAAGAGTAAAATAATTTTCACTATGTTTTCATAAGTTTAATTCTTAAGAAATAGTTCAAAGATTCTCTTTCAAGTATCATTTTAATCTCTACAGACTACAACCCTTTTACAGGTTTTAGTCATCTTCTGGTCTAACTATTACCAGAAACCTATAGGGCAATGGGTTATTTTCTAAAGGAATCCCACCAACACTAATCAATTGATACTAATAAATTATTTGAGCAATGAACTACTGACATACCTCAGAAGTCACTGACAATTGTTTCTAATGAGCTATTTTTAAGCATGCAATGTAATGAATTCGCAAACCAGATAAAGGTTTGCGGATTCATTACATGAATGACAGTAGAAACTGATGAGCAGCTTCATACAGATTGTTCATCTCAAGAATCACCTAAAATCACAAATCACAGTTAGCTTTTACTTTTTGGTAATATGGTGTACTTGAATAGACCACACAAAGGAGCAACTGCTGCATAATACAGCAATACTAAAATAGAGACCCATTCCCATTGAACGGCATTGAGATAGCAATCTGGGAAGACAAGAGTGTGATTAAATAAACAAATAAATCACCATTAGCTTTTTGTTTCCTCACATTATTCTCCAGTGCAGATAGGTAACTTGGACTAATGTAGTTTCCTATCACCTAATTAGAAGTGTGGATAAAGTAAATTCAACATAAAATCAGCCATCTACATTTCAACAAAATGAAACAAAAAAAAGTAAGATAACCATAAAAATTCAATTCTAATAAAAAAAACCCCAAAAAACCAAAACAAAACCAAAAGCCAACAACGCAAAAACCGGAGAAGCATCCCCTTTCAGCACTTTAGGAAGTTTACTTTTACTACATGAATTACAATGGGATGAAATATTTGCTTGAAATACTGATCCATAATCAAGCCTAATACAAAAACATTTTAAAAATTTGAAAAGTTGGGTACTTTAGATTTGAAAAATATGTGACTGAGTGTTTGTATAACCCTAGCTCATGTATCAACTACTGCCCTCGTATAATGGCACACTGGAATAAAGTATGTATGGTTCATAAAAAGACAAGCCATATCCTATCTTCATACAAATCTTTTGTCCAGATATTCATTTTTGCAGTACTAGTTTGCATAAGTGCAGATTTTCAGAAATTGTTGAATACAGAAAAATTATTTTGAATGGCACAGTAACGAAAGAGGGCAAAACACAAGACTGCAAAGACTACATCCCTGCACCAATTAGTCTCTTAGAAATAACATTTTGAAATACTATTGTGCAACTGTTCTAGAAATTCAAGCAGTTTGCTGCATATAAAACTTAAGATATTGAGAACTGTCCAAATAGATTTTGCCTTACTTTCTCCAAAAGAATCTTCTGTGCAAAGAATGCCCATGCAAACCTGGACAAAAACTGGAGTCTGTTTCCACAATAGATATAAACATTACAGAACATTTAACTCTATTTCTGTCAGGTAAGTTAACAAGAAATTGTAATTAACTCAGTCCTTTAATAATATGCATTTTATTTACATACATAAAGCAACATCCAGAAGTCAATTTTGTATTAAAAATAGTCAGCAGCCATTTAAAAATTATGCACAAAATAGATTTGATGTACTAAATGCCTTAGGAGTACACAGTAGTAGTACGTCTATACAGTTTAATATTATCTTTTTCTGTTTATATGCAAACACAGACAAGTATTTTGCAATGTTAATATGTGAATTCCAAAACAAGTAACACAATTAACCCAAATTAGCCAAAGAAGCCTAATAGCTGCAAAATGAGGAGGGGAAATTATATATATAAATTAAGAAAATAAGCTCACTGTGTCAAGCGTAAAACAGGCAGATTTAGTTTACTAGAATTCTAACATTCATTAGGTACAAACCCTTCAGTGCAAAGGCCAAACACACTTGTTACACAAAAATGCCACATACCATATCATGCAGTATTCTGACACAATTAAACCTGTCCTTGATACCATATACCTCGTTCTAGTAAATAATTAAAGGAATAATTAAGGAAATTATTAAAATACCTGCTTAATTTAAAAAGCAAATGTAGTGACACAATACTTTTTGTTTAGAAAAACAAAACTATAAAATTGTCTAGGCATGAAAATAAATCTCTGCTGAAAATTAATTGCAATTCAGGTTAATCCACCACTTAGGTACCTTCTCCAATGTTCAGCCTGCAGGTCTATATTAATTCAAGGCTCACTTTGGGATTCAGGATTGCAAACTGAGGAAAAATCCCTCTCCTACTGCTTACCACTGAACAGCATATACTGCTCCTTCATGACCACTAACACCAGAGTCAAATGCCAATGAAAAAGTAATTATATATGAAAATCCAGCTGCCTAACAAGATCCAAAGTTGTTTACTAAGGTAACAATCCCACAGTAAGATCCATGATAAACATACAATGCTGATGCTCTTTGGCTTCAGTCACTTGTTCAAGCTTTAACCATCATGAAAACTATGCCAAAACTGAGCTTCAAGTACTACACATTGCCCCCTACTACTTGTTACAATGGTATCCACAGGACCTATAGTTAGTTGTATGTCTAGTTCATGCTCTAAAATTATAAAAAATGCTAAGGAGTTTTATGCAAATAAGGGCAGCCAGGGGAATGAGAAAACAGACCAGAACCAAAGAGAAGTTAGACAGAAAATAAGAAAATATTTAGATAGGAAAGCAAAGCTATTCAATTTTAAAAGACCCACATGTATTAGAAATCTCTACTGACATTAATGAAGGAAACACAGGAAAGCAAAACTACCTACAAATATAACAGGCATGACAATGTTAAACTTTGCACTCAAATTTTATGTTGAAAAATTAGAATTTCTCTACTAGAAAAATACACACAATTTTGGGAAAAGTGAGCTTTAATTACAAATTCAGCTAACAGGACCCTTTGGTCCTGGTCCCTTGGAAGGAAAAACAGACTTGGATTTTTAAGCAGGGAGAAGTTAAAGTTTGGATTAACTGCAGAGAAAGAGATCACTGAAAAGCATATTTTTCACACAGTAGAATTTGCTATTATGACTAATCAATAAAACAATCAGTATCCACCAGACTTCTATAGAAAGTCTTCTCAGGAAATCAATTATGCTCCTGCTAACGAACTCATCAGATCATAGTATATACACTGGATTGTATTATTCAATCCTTTAAAGGAACTCCAAATAGGTTAGGATAGATTAACACATGAACTGGAACATAAACACTGCAGCACTGTCATTATATAAAACTTTTATTAATTAGGGTAAGAAACATTAATTTTATTCACAAGGTCACACTGCTCTTAGTCCTAAGTGACAAACGCATAAACTAGACAAACAAGCAAAATATACAGACCGTTAAATTTGTACCTGAGAGAACTGGAACATGTTTTATTTTGTTTTATTTAGAAACAAAATCATAGTGCAATCTGAAGTCAGGAATAAATCTAAAGGTTTAGTCTTTTTTTTTTTATGTAACATGCTCAAAAAAATTGGATTAAAACTAGTTGAAAGTCATATCTACTGTTTCATACTAGCTGCCAAGTTTAGCATAAGTTTATGAACACACATTTTTCTAGTTGCAGCATATCTCTATTGAACTTATTGCTGTTCTGAATCTAAAATACTGGCAATGACACTGGAAATATATTAGAGGTCATAATGTGTACTAAAAGGAAAGTTAAAACATACATGCAGCTACTAATTTGAATAACAGGGCACCATAATAAGTCCAGAATGTTCTGATTTGGATCTTTCATCTAAAGATTCAATGTAACAGCAATGTGTACAAACAGCAGAAGAGAATGCATTTCCATTTCTGAAATAAGTTTTCACCAAAAAAGACAAGAGGCAGACACAAACAGCACGTAGGCTCTGCCTTATTTTTTTTTCCATTGAGCAAAGACTCTCATGCTACAGTTGAAAGTACTGAAACTTCAGCACTTCTCTGAAAGGCTTGAGAATAAGCAACAGGATCCTAGGGAAACTTCTTATGAAATACATGCAGCATGTACATACCTATAAAATTGCTGGTTTAAAATGCTGGATATCACATTTTGATAGCTAACTCGAGTCGTGGGGCACAACAACAATTTAATTGCTTGCTCCCCTACAAATTTGGTCCTATCAAAAACTACACATGTACTACCATAACCAGAACTGTCAAAACCTGAGGTCCTTGAGGGTTTTAAAAACTAAAGGCATTTCTGTTGTAATAGTGTGATCAGTATAAAGATAGAATAATGGCATTGACTGGAAACATCCATTACAAGACTGGCAGTTTAATAACATACCTTTATCAGAAAATCCAACCTTAAGAACATTTAATAAAACAGTTGTAATATAAACTGAGGTTCCTGCTCCCCAAGCTATACACCATATAGCAAAAGTAAATTACTTTACAAAATAATAATTCACTGTTCTTCCCAATGAACTGTATCTTCAACACCTAAAGTGATATTTCAGAAAGTCTAATGGTGTTTACAGAATTTTATACATGCAGTATCTGTAGAGTTCAAGACTTTCCAGAAGTTAAAAATGTTAAACTGTCAGTGAAAATTATGCAAAAATTAGGATATTCAGTGCAACAGTTTAGAAGTTCAATACAAATTTCTACCTGTCAGCAAGAATTGTAATATGCCAATTTAAAAAATAATTTAAAAAATCAATTCTGGATCATAAATAGGCCCTATATTAATTTTTTAATACAATTCAATATCAACACTGATGCCTTTTTTTTTTCCTCATTACTGTCTTGTAAAAGCTTTTCTTTGGTTAGCTTTCACAATATCATCAGGAGATGCTGATTTGAAGTCAAACGGTGTTATGGCTATTGTAGGACCAGTTTCCTTGGGTTTTACATCTTGGACTTGTCTACTGTACAGGAAAGTTTTGTGTATCCCGAGCGTGCGCCGCTTATACCCTTGTGGAGGATAACGGAGGCACAAGGTTAAAGCAAAAGCTGAAGGTCTTGCACGCAGTGCCTTTATCCATGAAAGGGACAAATCCTGCCTCTTAAGACCGTACCCTTTTTTGGGTTTTCTGTTTGCTTTGGCAAAACCAGAACATTTTCCTTGTTTTTCTTTTACAAGTTTCGTTCCAGGACTTAAGATATTTGACTGTCCTATCACACTTTTCTCTGCAGATACATCTGCATTTTTTACAAGGACACTTAAATCAATGTTGGTTCCTTGGGAGGGCCTCAATTCAGTTACACTGTGCATGGGCAAGTCCATCCTTTGCTGAGTTTTATCTATTTCAATAGTCTCTGCTATCAAATCCGAGAGTGATAAATTCTCAACCTCCTTTACTGGACAAACTTCAGAAAGGGCTAGAGAAGACAAAGATCCTGTTAGCTCTGGCATCCCACCTGAAGTTTGGGGTTGACTTACTAGCTGTGATAATGATGAGGTTCCCAACTTCCTATCAGTGAGACTTGCTGTTGACTGGGTGTAAAGATCAGCCAAAGAGTAACAGTGGCTAGCACTGCTTTCCTGGTGCTCCTGAAGCAAGTCAGCCAATGATGTACTTCCAGATCTTAATACTGGCAAAGCAGCCATGTCTGAAGAGAGGCTTTCTTGCTTTCTACTTTGTGCAAGTGAAGAAAAATTTTCAAAAAGTTCATTCTTTTTATTTATAGTATGACTGACTTCATTATCAAGAGCAAGGTTTCCTAAAGCACTCGCTAAACATGGAGGACTATAAAAATTTGCATTACTATCACAATCAGAAGTTTTTGAGGAAAAAGGAGGAATGCTGTGTTCAGGACTCAGAGAATCACAAACCACATTCTGCATCAGCAAGGATTTCAAGTCCTGTGTTTCCTTGCACTTCAATGGGTTAGTTCCTATGCTAGAGTAAACATCTTGACTGTCAGGAACCAAACTTACTGCATTAGCACTTTCTGGTAGTTGCTTCTCAGCTTGTTTATTCACAGGTGCACAAAATGATCCTTTACACAAATCATCACTGAACGCAGATGACAGAACAAGTGAAGAGGATTTCAATCCTTTCCTTTCACATGAAGGTACATTGGATTTTTCAAAATTTGTAGTTAAAGAATAAAGAGCTGAATCACTTTTGACTGTCAAGTTTCCAAACCCAGGTTTGTTGGTGTTGTCAGCAAAATTGTCTACCGCACAAGAGAAACTGTCTGTATCAACACACATTTCTGGACAATGTAAGTCTCCTTACCTTACAATAGCCAATAATTTTCAGATGGAAGTCCAGTCACAATGAAATATCCCATTTTTTAAAAGTTGACAGCAGCAACAAAAAAAAAAAAATCAAGAAACATGAAAAGGCATTTAATTACTAAGTGTCATCCAAAGGTAAGGAATGTTCTACATGTAAATCATAGGTATCTACTGAAATACATAAAGAATTTAAGAATCAGCAGAGAATGCAGTAAAGACTACAAATATTTAAGTACAAATCAGAATAAGAAAGCTACTGTATAGACACTACCCAAAAAGGGAGATACTAGGGATGGGAGATGTCAGTTTACCAAATAAATAACAGAAGCACTAATAATTTAAAGATGCTTTACAAATTTAAGGACACACATTAATTCAGTTAAGTCATATATAAATGAAATAAATCAGAAATCTATCATGAACTGCAGATGGTTGCAGCTTGAAATTAAACTGACACTGAGGTGTTACTTTGACTTCTCCTCAAGAAAAGCTCTTTCCTTGAAATGTTTTAGAATACACATATAGTAAGTCAGTCCTCTTTCATTTTCCAAGAAATGACTATTGCAATGATAAGTGTCTTCACAGTTTGTAAAGCCCAAATTAAACCATAGATAAAAATGAATCACCTTGAATGTAAGCAATTAAATACAAGTATACCTTTTGTAGTCTTTGCTAAAATCACAGCATCCTTATTCTTGGTCTTCGCATTTTGCTTACTGCCTTGTGAAAGCACAAGATCCAAAGCCTTTTGTACATCAAATTTAGTATCCAGTACTGCTTGCACCATTGCTTGTTCTGGTATGGACTCTGCCAAAACTTCTCTCATTTGATCAAGGCATGAATTAAGACGGGCTGAAAGAAACACATTACTGTTATAAGCTGCCCAAAAATATGTCTCCAATGGCCTAACCACTAGCACCACACCTCTGATTAGCAAACAGAAGGGAAAAAATATTACAATAGGGATTAAAACCTTTAGAAATTAATTTCAATCTCATTTACTGCCCTGATAGACTTTGTCCCCACACCCTGCAGAATATTTAACCTACTTCAGATATTGCAATAAAGAACACATTACTGACTATTTCAGTACTGTGACTTTAATCTAGAAAGTCGCAGTACTGAAATATGTTGATGTTGTAAAACAACTATCTTCACTGCAGAGAAGAAAAACAAATAATCACCTTAAAACTATCCAAAGCAACAGAGTAAGTCAACGTAGAATCCCACTGAACAACAGCACATTTCAAGAGTTTACAGATGCTACAATTAACACTCAAAGTAAAACAGCATTTTCAGGGTCCTCAGGCCTTAACAACTGAAAACCTGCATTAACATGTCAGGTTTCAAACTACCTGTAATCTTTACCTCACCTAAAACTGTAATATATTTTTTGGCTGATAAAATCAATTTTCTTTGGAGCATATTTCTGCAACTACTATTAGTCTTTACTAAGATACTTGCTGCACAACAAGAGACTGAAAATTCACCAGGTTGCCACTCACTGGAAGCTATACAAACACTAAAGAGCAGCATAAAATCTTCCTAAAATCCCAGCTTCTGCCAGTTCAGATTTTAGAAAACAGGAACTGAAGAACAGGAAGACAACTACAGATTTTTATTTGAATACTTCCTGGAAGATGTTTAAAGAAGTTTGTGAATTCAACACTACAGAATTCCTACCTCCATGAGGTTACTTAGATTAGCACCCTTTACCTGCAATTCAAACAGCAAGTGAATCTTCCCCAGACATTTGCCCTGCAAAACAAGTGCAGGCAGTGCACGATGTGCTGGTTGTCATTTTACTATCTAATACTCAAGAACAATCTTGTGAAACTTTTTGCAGCCACCCTGGCTACATCAATAATTTTTTATTAATGGCTAACACTACATACTGTATTAAACACAACAGATCTTGTGAGACCACTGCTGTTTTCACAGCTGAAGTGGATATTTTTTCACAGTTGAAGTGGGTATTTTGAGGTTTCTTTCCCCTCATTTTTTAGTCCAAAATGTTACTTTCCTTCCTGCTCCAATACCAGGTCAACTGACTGAGTCTGTCAAAAGCATTCTGCAAAGCCAGAGGACTGCATTACCTGTACCATTATACTGGCTCATTCATTCAAATTGCCCTCCATAGCTTTTTATTCTGCTGTAAAAACATGTATATTATTCCCCAATCTATCACATTTAACCATATCTCTAAGCATTAGCTTAACTTCTACCAATTTAATTGAAGATTCTTTCTAATTCACTGTTCTGAATTTTCTCAACTTTTTTAAGTACCAAATTTCAACCACTTTAGTCTGATCTTTTCAACGTTTTAAAAATAACCCTGATTATTTCCAAAACATTAAAAGCTATATTAACTATTAATACTTAGGAAAGAGACTTGTGAATCTTTTTTCACAAAGTAAGCAATTAGGCAGTAAGGTTAAAAAACAAAAGCAAGTATTTTTCCCCAACCACTCAGCTCAGAACTCAGCTCATAACATAGAATTCATGGCTGCAAGACTGAATGGAAGCAAAAGTCTTACCAACTCAAAAGGTAAGGGCAAGAAAAGATTGTACAGAATACTGGCTACTCTTTCAAGGAAATGAGAGACTTTGAAAACCTCTTAAATACTGCTAATTGCTATAATTTGGAATGCAAAACAAAAAGAAATTCTAATACTAATACCCAGTTTACAATTCAAGAGTCAAGATTTGAGCTGTCAGTACAGCTGTTCTAATGTCTCCACTTGACATAAAATCTCATTATTTCTAGTAAGAACACATTTCAATGTATGCAACCAAGTTACAAGTAGTACACAAAAGGCAGTTATGAACTTGAAGAATGACCACTTAAGGTAGCTCCCTGAAGGGTATCGTTTTATAACAAGATTCCAAATTTGTGAGCAAAGTCAGTCAAGTAAGAAACATTAATTTAAGACTCTTCTAGTAAATCTTTAATTCATGTAAGAGATTATTCTGACAGTTGTTTTCTATAATTACCTCTATCAACTTCAGTCAACTGATGAGTGGGTGTAAAACAATCAGCAGCAGCATCAGTACCTTCACAGCCATATTCTTCTTCTAATGGCTCAGCAAACGTGGCTGGTTTGTCTCGTCTGGAGTAAATAAACTGAGCTGCTGCATTAGGTAAAAAAACAAAGTATTAAAAAAAAGTCAAATGTTTTTCCTCCTTTAAAAGCAAAACATAACTAAAGGTAAATTAAGTTAGGATGCTGAACTGTAGCAGTGGTTTCAAGGGGGTGGTGAGACACTACCGTGTAAACACTACCATGTAGATACTCAGCTACTAACTGAGGACTGCACAGAGCACACAACAGCTCATGCTAGAGCATAAATAAGTTGCCACCCCAGTGAACCTACAGGGTGGGCAATTTCCTTGTATGAATGGAATGCAATAATTCTGCAAAGTTCAGCATCACAGAAAAGATTATACTCCAGGTCTGAAAAACAATATTTTCTATACAAATCTATGGCCTAATGTCTTCAGAACCTTATACAACCATTTTTGAATTTGAATTTTCAACCACTTTCAGTTTGAATTTTAAAAAGCATGAAATTAGCATGGCTTTTAAAGTATTTGACTGTTAAACTACTGATAAGAATTTAATGGAGTTGAACACATCCTTTCTTTCTTGGAGTTTCGTTAGAAATACAGCCCATGAGTAAAAATGCGTATTCACACAAAACTTTAAACAAGTGTGCGGTTTCACTCTGATTTAGCGACATATAAGGCATATACAGACAAAACTCCTTGCTGCACAGAGCCCCAGTCATCGCACTCACTCAGAAATGTGCTAAGCATAACGTAAACAAATTGCCTCACACCATGTAATATTCTCCCCAGCTCTGAAATCCATGCTGAAAGCAGGTGTATATCCAGAAGCAGCAACTCCTAGCAACTGTTTCCCAAATGCATACACACCACTTGATATTCAATCGCCATTACTGAAGCAACTATTAAGACTGTTATACAATCTACATCAGATTATTTTATAATTGAAGCTTCCACACAAAGAGTTCTTAGGAAAATTACTGTGCACAGTCAGGAATTAATTTTGCCATTTATCAGTCTATACTTGAGAAAAAGGTACACACTGCACATTTTTATCACTGAAATTAACAGCACGGGAGAGAACCAGAGTTTTAAAGACCTAATTATCTCAAGCTCCTGTGGCCAGAGGTCATATACTACATCACACTCATAGTGGATTAGATCCAAACCAGTTACCTGCAGTAGTACAGCTTCATGTCAACACCAGCTGTACTATTTCCAAGGCCTACTCAGCTCTAGAAACACTACCAAATCTGGGGAAACCCTAAACTGATCATCTTGCCAGAGACTTGACTGGAGAACACAACTTAATGGTTCTACAGCCAGGCTGAGCCACTCCGATGATGCCTTAGCTGAGCACACAGCCATTGCTATTTCTAAACCACTTTGCAACACTGCAAACACTGGAAGGCTGGTTAGCTCCACGGGATCTTGCACGAGCGGACCAGCACTGCAACCCCACAACGAGATCCCCTGTCCCACCTTTACTCAAAGGTGCGTAGAACATATCAACTACCAGGAGCACAATAACAACTGTTAAACCCAGGCAGATCCTACTAACCACAGGAAAAGACACCAAATGTTTCAAGATTATCAACACATTCCCACAGAGCACATTTTTACGTTACCAAGTACATTCCAACCACCTAGGATAACATACATGTAGGACTCAAGATGTGGCCAGTTGTCTAATGGAGCTTTCATAAGTCCAATGCCTAACACTATATAACTGACTGTAACAGGATTATGGCCACGAGGCACTTTTCAAAAGTGTCACTAGCTTTTAAAATTTGTTTTAATTTAGAAATAAATATCAGAACAGGTATCAATGAACAATACTCAATAATTATTTGAACTAACCTGTTGAAGGAGAAATGCAATAATCATCTTCTACTGATTGGCCATACACATCATCATCTTCAAAGTCTACGAAGCAAAAACAGCAAGATTAATCTGCACAATTTCTAAATAATATTATAATTCAAAACATACGTTTTGCACAAGGTTTTATGAAATAATGCATTTTCTGTATTCCAGAAGTACAGTTAGGTTCTGTTTATTTACCTAGGTGAGAAATAACCGTCCAAGTTACAATAACAGAATTTTCTTACAGTAATATAATTTATCATTTAATACTCTTTTCATTAGGCTGAAAATTTTCAAGAGCTGTCATACTTCACACCTCCTCCTTCAGCATCTCCTCTGCCCTCACAGACTAAATCTAACTTTCAACATAACACAAATCTTTACCCATAGCACTTCTCTTGACAGTTTTGCTTGACCTCTCAGTCTTCATCCCAGACAGGCAGATCAATTACAACTTCTACTCCAACAACTCAGGATCAACATTTCTACTCCACTCCTATGCATTTCTCATCTTTCTTCTCTATTTTATGCTTACACCCTTCCACCTTTCAAATGAAGTTCAGCAAGGCAAAAAAAAACAATTCACAATTCCCTTTGAATATGCAAAATTGTTTCAGGTAAAAAGTAAGTACCTTATACAGTTACTTAAAGATAAAAATATTCTTTCCTCAGAAAAAAAAAAGGCACCAAGAAATACAAAGAGTATGTACCTTTCTCTCCAAAAATGAATCCTAGTATTACACCAATCTTAAAAAAAATAGCGTAATTTTCACTAAGCAATAATGAAATACATGAAAAAAGTAACAAACTATTATTAAAGACACTACTGCACTTGGCAATTTCACAAGTAACATCTATTTTTTATTGTTGTAAAAGACAGATTACAGCATGCACTGACAATAAAAATTAGTATTTAAAAATTACATAAATTACAGAGAACAGAATAGAAAATACTGAAGCATTCCAGCTGTATTGCCAAGATACTTGCAGATGGAATATCACATTTGGTTATGATCACAATATCTCAGAAAGGAGAGGGGAAAAACACAGAACATGGTCAAATAAAGACCAGAAGATCTAAGGCCTCAGAAGTCTTCCTATGAAAGGAAACAAAAAAATACCGTAAATATTTTGCTTAGAAATGGGATTCGTATTTGGGCATTACAGAATCACATACAGCATAAAAAAAAAAATATATTTCATTTAATAGAGAAGAAGACACAAAGTCTATTTCATTTGGGACATAAACAATTCTGTGTCACCACAGAAGAAACATATGGTACAAGGGTAAAGCCCTGACACACAACCTCACAGTCACCTTTCCAACAGCAAAAAGCAACTTAATAGCTACAGCAAATTACTGTGTATCTCAGCAAACTCATTACAAGAGAGTCTGATGAGTGTATCAATGCTGAAATTAACTCTATGGATTGCACACTCCTCAAAAGCCAGAGACACAGCTGAAATCAACATTTCAACCAATCTGTGATGAAAAATGGCCTCTAGAATATGAGAAACCAAGCAGTAAAATTCCCAATCTAGGTCAAGATTTTGCCTATATTAGGTAAATTTACACTAGCAGAACCTGAAAGGTGGGAACACGAAGCCAGCACAGCTCACATGAATTTACAACTACCAAGAAATTTCAAGATCAAGAGTGCAAAACCGAATTTGTACTACTATAATACATAAAAATCAGGTAGTGTGTTCACTCAACAGAAGACCAGAGGCAAGCTGAAGCATTTCTTTCATTTTTTTTAATAATCTGACAAAGTGAAGCAACAAAATTGCTGCTCTCTCACCAAAGAGCTCTTTAAAATATCGCTATGAACTGGTGTGTCCATTTCTCCACAGTTCAAGCCAACGAAAATAAGAACTTTCAAGAGAAAAAAAAATACTCTGATTTACAGTTTACCTAAGTTAATGGGGCCAGAGCACAAAGAAAGCTGCAGTACTGCAGGTACAAGTCAAGTTCTTAAGGAAGAACTCCTTCATTCCACACAAGAAGCGTAAGTAAAATGAGACAGGTGCCCAAAAAAGAGATTATTCCCTAAATGCACAAGTCCATCCTTAAGAATTACATTTCTTCTTCAAGTAACAGCTGTTAACTCC
This sequence comes from Urocynchramus pylzowi, assembly GCA_013397555.1. Taxonomy (NCBI): domain Eukaryota; kingdom Metazoa; phylum Chordata; class Aves; order Passeriformes; family Fringillidae; genus Urocynchramus; species Urocynchramus pylzowi. Next base: position 349,173 of record VZRH01003799.1, on the reverse strand, counting down.
TACCTATTAACATCAGCAACACTTTGCTAGAGTTTGGCGGTGAATACTAATTTTTATGTTTTTCAAGACTAAAGATGGATGGATTCAACCACAATTTTTTCAAGTCAGTGCCGCTTCTAAAAAGCGGAATCAATTCGGGCGGCTCAAGGCAATGCAGCTGTGGCTTGGACCACGTACCAAGCTGTCCCCGTGTGGAAGCTCCCGGGAGCCCCCGGCAGCAGGAGGAGGCCCAGGGTGGTGGAGCGGCCACGTGTGCCCGACCCTCCCCACTCGGGCGGGAAACGGGCCGGGAACGGGGCGGGGAGAGGCCTCGCCCGGAGCCGCCTCCAACCCCCACCGAGGGTAGGCGAGGGGGCGGCTTTTCCCCTCCCACCGCCCCTGACAGCCCCCCGGGCCCTCCCCTCCCGCC
>VZRH01003799.1:304075-348479 GCA_013397555.1 Urocynchramus pylzowi | reverse complement strand
TGGAGGGTAGAGGGTAGAGCTGGCCCTGGCCCGGGGTGCTGAGGTGTAGCTGTCGCGGCGGAGACCAGCCCGAGTTTGGTGGCCGTGATCTTGGAGGCCTCTTCCAACCTGAATAAACGTTGCTGTGATTCTGCAGGGTCTAGTAGCATAGAGTCTGTCTGTGGTAGCTATCTGTTTAGTAATGTGAGTTACAAGGAAAATCTAGATACGAGATGGCCATTTTCTGTCAATGTTTGATTCAGGATAAAGATGGGAAGTTTTACATGCACACACGTAAGCAAGTGTTTTAAAGCTTATTCAAAAACGTTAAATCATTGATGAAAAAGGAGTGTTCTGTATAGGCCTACATTCACTAAGGGTAGGCTTATTTAAACACGCTTGAAGTCTCTGTGATCTGTGTACCACCACAGGAGCAGATTTGAAAGGCTTTGAAATTAACTGCATGGCTTTTCTCAATTCTGGATCTGACGCAGCTCCAGCTGACCTGGCTTTTTGGCGACAAGTAGCCATTACAATCCAGGGCCTGACTAGTGGCCAGGATAAATGAGCTGCTGTAGGTAAATGCAGGCTGTAATAATTAGCATTGCTGTTGGCAGTGTTAAGAAGCAAAATGTCTAAGCATTAGGCCCCATGGAGCCTTGATCTGACTGCATTGGCACATTACCGTGACACTTTCTAATGCCGAGCTTCAGCCTGCAGGAGCAATTGGGCACCAAGAAATACAAAGAGCCTCACATGAATTGAACCTCACATTCCTTGAGGAATGCCCCTGCAGCTGCCCCTCTTGCTGGGGCAGACAAGGAAAGACAAGCAGACAAGCCCTTAAGCTCTGGTGAGAAGGGGAGTTGGGATAGAGATCCCAGTTCATGAGCTCCAGCTCTGACAGAATCTGTTTCCATACCTGCCAGCCCAGTTGTTCACCTGCAGATACTTGCATTCATCTGTGGGCTCGGGAGCTGCTAGGCAGATGACGCCATTAATATGTCTGAAGTCAGGTGTCTTCATCTTTAAGACCTTCAATAATTTATTTACCATCTTTTCATCCAGTCTTGAGAACACCAAAAATCGAGTTCCCCTCCAGCTACCTGCATGCTCCAGGTGTCCCCTGATACCCCAGCACACAGCCACATATCCCTACAAACACACATGCCCTGCTTCTGTACCTGCCACCTAACTATTGGCTTGTCCTTGCCCACATGTCAAAATTGCCACTATCTACCACTCCACATCCTTCCTGGCTACTGCCAGAGGCAGGGAGTATTAACCATAAGCCAGAAGTTTGTGTTCTTATACAAATAGTATGCAAAGTTGCAGATTGTTTCCTTATATTATTTGCATATTTCTAGCTAATTTCTACAGAGAAGCACATGTGGCTGAACAGGCTTAGGCTCCATATAATGACTTCCATACGGTGCTAGGATTAAAACAGAATTGGAAAGAAAGATTTCTGGTTAATACTGGTGTCTTCTTGACCTTTAGTGTCCCAAATGTTCTCTGCAGCAGAGGTTTGACAGTAGTTGTGCTATTCCTTATCTATCCCAATCTCTTGACATGAGTCAAGGATACAAAAGTGGAGACTTGCTATCATCCATTATTACTACGGCCAGAGTAGCACACTTCTAAATTCAAAACCTGATTCCAGCATCTGCTTTCTGAGCCTTCAGAAAGTAAATTGAGAAACTGTATCACTACAACTACAGAGCATCCTGCCAGTCTGCCTCCAGCGGCTTTACTTTGGAAAAGACACACTTTCCAGCCTCTGAAATTACTTCTGTCCCTTTCTTCAAATGTTAAAAACACCAGAAAATATTAATAATGTACATTCAGCTTTTTTTTTTTCTTTCAGGTTGTGACAGTTCTCCTTTCTCACACTTGACCATTGTGTTGTGAAGAGATTTCTTTTAGCCTACTTAATGATGCTTTTTACATAAATCACCAGCTGCTTATCAAATTATAAATTTTTCATGTTTGAATTTTTTTTCATTACTTCTCTTGATTTTTAGTGACTGTGACCTCCACAGATATGATGCTCATTTCATTTGCTTGATAGTCAAATGTAACATTGTTTTCAAGATTTCAAAATTAGTTCAAAACAGGAAAATAAACAACAGTTGTAAAAATATAAAGGTGAATATAAGGGTAAGCCAAATAGAGGAGATTATATACTATGTAGTCTTTCCATGACATTAATGGTGAACTTGAAAGGTTGCTATTTTTCTTCATTTAAATTGTAATAGGTTATATCATACAAGATATAAGGAAAAAAGAACTCAAAGACAATTCCTTATAGGAGGAATTGTTTGGAAACCAACCCAAACAATTTCTTACAGGAACACAATTATTTCATATTACACAAGTTATACTATTATACTTCAAAGAGTCATAAATATATTGTGATTATTCCTTGCCTTTTTTTAATTTTGAGACATATGTAAATGTTTTAGGGAAAGATGTTCAAGAAATAATAAGCTTTAGTCCTCAAGCCCTAGCTATACCTCAGTTAGTGCTACTTGTGCATGAATACAAGGTTCATAAAAAGTATTCATCTGATAGCAAAGCAGTCTTGTATAACTAAACATTATTCCTTCAGCAGCAATTAAAGCACCATCAGAGAATCTCGTCAGTCTGGCTCCAGCAGCTCTGACTGAGGAATGACTAACCAGGTCATTTCTGACATTCATTTCCTTCCTGCCCACTGAGATTATATATTACTTTTAGATGTGTGCTTTAAGAAGTGAGCTAAAATCACTGGTCTCAATCCAGGTGGCAGCATTTCTAGTAATCCTCTTTTTTCAGCAATCTGCTGGGCACTCCCAGCCCCAGCACTATGAATTTTTTTTTGTAACTGTAAGAATCAGTTAATAAAATACTTAATAATTTTATTGTAGCTAAGTGGAAAGTCTTTCATATGTTATTTCTTATTAAAGTGAAACTGCCAATTTTTTTAGTAGTTTAGTAGTCTTAGTTACAAAACATTCAGTCTATTTCAATATTGTATTGTCCTTTTAAACTAAAGTCAAGCAAGGCCTGGTATAGGAAAAATCCAGCATAATTCCAGATGTTTTACCACACTACCCGGTGTGGCTGTTAAGTTCTAAAATATAGATATTATCAAGGTCAGTAAACACATTTCCAGCTGTTAAATGATCTGACTAGCTCAAAAGAACTGCAGCCAGTAAATACATGTCTGGTTTTGTCTAAAATGATGCCATGTAGTCAGAAGCTGATTTAAAAGTTAGAAAACAAAGAGTATTAATAAATTATCATTTTGTACATATGGTAAATAGCAAGTGTCTCCAATTTTCCACAGTATGAATGAGCTTGTTAAATACATTTATTATTTCTTTGGGAATGGATCAGTGCAGAGCAACAAGTTTCACATATGAGTGATTTATGTTAAGAACTTACACAGTTTCAACAGGATCTATTAACAGCTAAGCTAGATGGCAGCTGATGGCAAACAGTAATGTAATGGCAATTCAGTCTGGAAAAGTGACCTATTTGTATAGGTCATAACACAGAATCATTAAAACTTGACCTTTAGATTATTGAGTCCAATCCAACCATAAACCTAACACTGCCAAGTTGGCTACATTTGTGTTCCTCACAAGTATGTAAACTTCCTGTTACAATAAGGAATAAAATATTTCAGTGACTTCAGGTAAATCTATACTTTCTGCAGCACTTTGATTTCAATCCCAAATTCCCCTGTCACCCTGCTGCCTCCCTGCTGGCCCTCAGACTGCTTCTCATCTGCAGTGACCCAAATATTGGCCCAGAAAGGGAAGTTCAGTCTCTGCAAGGAGGGGAGCTGCCTTGAACCACACAGCTGTGGTGAGAGAAGGAGTTCAAATAAGAGCATGGTAGCTAAAGCCACTGTGAAGCACTCAGTTAAAATCAATTACCTATTGGTTTTACCCCTGAATAAAAACAATATTTTATTACAACAGAGTGGCATTCACTTCTAGTTGGTGAAGTGAATATGAAGTTTAAATAAATATGAAGTTTATTGTTGGTACAGAGAGAGATAAGTGATGAAAATCATCAGGGGTATGGGAAATCTCTTATATGAAGAAAGATGAAAAGGATTAAGAGTTTGTTTTACAGAGAAGATGTATAAAATGGAACATGACCAAAGTTTATACTAGGAGTGGCTCAGAAAAAAACATTGGGGTTTTTTTCTCAATGTAACAGCATTTCTCAATTTCCTTGAAAATGAGAGAAGGCAAATTTTAAACTGATAAAAGTAGACAATTTTCATTCAGCACAGAACTAGACTACAAAGTTCACGAGTAAAATAAATGATCATGGCTAAAAAAATTAGCAAGATTCAAACCATTCACATCCTTGCGTAGATGACAAGAATACTTAAACATGATCACAGTAAATATTTAATATCTATGTAAAGTTCTGCAAGGTATGAAAATTTTCATGTTAGAGATTTCAGCTACTTTTCTTGTTACAGGTGACTGACAGGGAGCTGCAGACCTAAGGAAGAGGCAAAAAAGAAGGTTGTCATTATGACTTGGTTGAATGTGATGCACATGTCCACACTAAAACATTTTATAATGACACATATATGTATTTATAATGCATATAGGCAGCATTCTGTTGTGTGTGATTATATACGTCATTTTATCTAGCACTTTTAAAAGTTTGTCATGGATCTTGGCTACTGCCATAAATCATTACTTCAATAATTAGTCTGTAATGGTTGGACATAGAGATGCAATCAAGCTTTCAGTAACAGCAGTGGGACCTTTTTCTACTGCATCTGTAGGAAAAAAAAACACCAAAGGGAACTTAGATCCTAGTAAATGTCTTTTGAGAGACGCTACACAAGTATCCACAGCTGCAAATCAAAGCAGGGTAAATATAGTTTGAGAAATCCATCGCTTTCCTGTATAGAGTAATTCATGACACAAATCTGACTGGGACATTCCACTACTGATCTCTTCTTATAGACTTTAAATACAAAACAAATGCTGACACATGTATGCTTCTGGGAGGCACAATAATACTTAGCTTGCTGGGAAAACAGCTTGTTAAAGTCTAAGAATTATGTTAGAATTACTCTGATTTTGTTTTCTGTGTTCTGCACTTTTACATTTTTGGGACCTGCCTTTGACAAACCCGGCTATATATTTTGGGCCACTGAGTCAGGGAAACCCCCTGTACTTGCCTCTCTCAGAAACCCACTACCTCCATTGTTATTATGATCATGGTTATTCTGAGTCACATTTCTTCCCACATGAGACTCAGAACTGAATCTGTAAAACTGGGATGAATCAGGTTGAAGAGATTTATGTGGTGTTATTAAGTGTGTCAGGGAGCATCATTTGATGAATAAGAAATGTGGCTTCATTGAGACTGGTGCTATATGTCAGTCTTTGACTAAAGTAATTTGTTTCCTCTCCCCCCAAAAATTTCACTTTCAAAGGGTGATTCTTCAAGAAATTATCAAGTCCCTCTTTATCTCTCAAATGATTCTCATGTACTGCACACTGAAGAATCCCATAGCAGGTATTGCTAATTCATCCTGCAATCACAGGATATAATGCACTTTAGATGCTCTTTTATTTTGCTTTTTTTTGCTTTGTCATCATATTGGGTGTATCCTAGAGTCAAATGCAGTCCTGCAGCACAAAGCAATGACTCTAGCAGGGAATGGAAATCTTGCACAATAATATCCTTTTAGCTCCATTTTTTTCTTATCTGATAACCAGAAACTACTTAACAAGATGCTCATTTACTATCTACTTTGTTTCACATGTTTAAAGTATAAAATTCTATCACTTGCTATTAGGACAACATCCTATCTTCCAGGAGCTAATCTTTTATGGCAGATGCCCTGTCTTAAATGTATAAATCTATTAGAAAACCGATCTGATAAAAATTTATGCCTGCAAAATGATGATTCACTTATATCAATGTACTTGTCGCTCAGACCTTAAAAAAAAATACATAATACCACAGAATTGGGTGGGTGCTTAAAATATGCAAGACCTCGATAATAGGAAAACATTAGCCACAAAGTGTAAAGGAGAAACACCAATTAAAAAATAAAATTACCAGCCCGAAGTTTCCAAGTTTGTACACCATATACTATGAACAGCAGCATGTAAGCTTTTGGTCTTAGGCTGCTGCAGCAGCTACCTCATGGGTGACTGCATGATTTCAGTTTAACTGGAGATATCTTACTCATCTCCCCAATTTTCATATCTGTGCTTTATAAAAGCAAACATGGCTTAGGCCTTATGAATCAATATTTTAATACTGGTGTCCAAAGCTGAACTGATGTGGCTGTTCTAATTAAAAATCATGCTACCTCCAAACAAACTCATCAGAAAAGAATATTGTCTCACTTTCTAAGCTGTCTCTGAGGACAGGTTAACTATATAAATATTTGCTTAGCGTTCTTAAAGTTATAATTGTTTTATGTGATTTTGTTGCTGATTGCAGATGTAGTGGACTTCATCTTTGTATAGAAGTCCATGTGTGTTTTATGTTTGTATCCATTGAATGAATTCCCTGAAAGATACAACAGCATTGCAGTGTAAACCAAATTCAGTTAGCATTATTTTTTTCCCCCCAAAACCATGCAAGGACACAATGGTTCTTTCTGTCTCTCTGCTATGGATAAAATATGTTCCCACAATACTTCATACTGGTACCTTGTACCAACTATTCCTGCAGACAACACCTGTCTAATACCAGAGGCTAACTCCTCTGACTTAAAATATCAACTACATCATCTTTGAATGGAGGGCATCCCTCCAGCAACAGAGTCTCTCTTTGCCCTTCACTCATGGAAATAAAGAATGAACTTAATTTCCTTTCTATGTTAGTAATTTTTGTGGAGGCTTTTGGAGGGGAGGGGTTTGCAAACTTTTATAGAAGCAAAGTTTATGAAAAAAACAATTTTCATATATTTAATAATCATAAATTTAGTAGCAAGATGCAAGAGAGGGACTCAAATTAGTGCTCCCTCAGATGGAAAAACATGTAAGTAAGTGAATTTTACATGCTCTGTATGTACACAGAGTTTCACATTAGTCATAGTGTGGGCCCAGTGATGGGTCACAGAGATATAGAGACAATTCTGGTTACAGCTGTGAAGATTAGTTAGGGGACAGCAGATACAGTGCAAAAAGAATTTGTGTTTCATCCCTTCAGTGCTCGTGGAATAGCTCTTTCATTTGACATAAATTATTCCTGTAGTATTTGACAGAAATCATCAAAGACTATCCACATTACTTCAATTGATGATAGGATATTCAGGACTTACTGAAATTCTTCTGTTCAGTGTTTAGTAATTGACTCTGCAGGATTTAGAGTGAGTGAATGAAGTCACTATCATCTCCTTTGCAAGGTATAAACGTGTATTAAGGGAAATTTAATCAAGAATACATTTTAATCCTGTAACAATAAATGTAATAACAAAATGTCTACTTGCCACTCAAAACCCTTACTCTGGTGAAGCATCAGTAATTTGCTGGATTTCAAAAATTTGAGGTTATAATTTACAGCTATGATGCAATGCCAGCCCTCTGTATTGGTCACATCATTCTGTTAAAGGAAAGTTTAGATTGATTGGAAATGTTACCACCAGGATAAGTAAGGGCATCCTTTGCAATAGTAACAGAAAAATATTCCTATTTCACTTTACTTCATCTGTAGTCATGAGGAAATCCACATTTCATTCCCAATAAAAGCTACAGCAGAATGCTACTAATACTGTCTAACTACAAGAAACTGGTCATCTTTTTGTAAAAATTCATTTGGGGCCTGGTCCAAACCTTCAGGAAGTCTATAGAGATAATTGGATTTGCTTTCATTAATCAAATTGACACTAACCAGACCAACAAAATATAAAAATAAGAGGATTTTGGTAGAACAAAAGCACAAAAATTTACATTGAGTTCCAGTGGAGTAAAGTGTATTAGACACCATATTACTGCTAGAGAAACCATGAGCTGAGCAACAAAAGATAATAATAGGTATAGCAAATTTCTTATCTATGTTCTCAGGCAGTGAGAAAATGTCAATGGATGTTATCTGTGGAAACACAAGATCGTATTTAAAAAAAAAAAAGTGAAATACAGCAAAGAGGAGTCAAATAACCAAGAGCCCCTTTGAGCCTGAGGAGGTGAGAGGGGAGCACTGGAACCAGCCAGTCCTGAGCCTTTATTTGACCAAAGGGGAAGGCGTCAAGTGAGTTCTGCTAAGGACCAAGAAACTCAACTGGCTCCGTGCACTCCTGATTGCAGGGGCATTAGTCAGGGGAAATATCTTGTGTTTTGCTGCTTGGTAGAGTTTGCATTTCAGGTAATGAACTGTGCCTGAGAGAAGGGCCTTAAAGAGGCCTGGGCATGGTACTGGGTTCTTTTTTTTTCCTTGGCAGGTGAGAAAGCCTGCCAGTTTACAAAAATATGGGGACTTCGCAATTACTGGGTGCTTGTATGAGCACTTCACCTTGCAATAAAGACATGACCATTTCCAGTATTTTAAAGCGGACTTGACATATTATATTTGAGTGCATATCAAGAAAACATCACTTCTCAAAACAAAGAGGAAAAAAGAGGCATTTTGCAATCAATTGATTTGAAATTTTTAAGAAAACTTCTTGTTTGTTGAAAAGTCATTATTGTTCAACCAGAAAAAAAATGCTTGTCTCAGGCTGTAGGCAGTTTGGAAAAAGGATTATCTGTATTTTTTTCATGTATTTTTACCCTACCGAGAACAGCATGATTCTTCTCCAGAAATGACACACCAGAGCAATAGCAGTAAAACACTGGTATCTCAAAGATGAAAAGGAACACACATGTATTTATGACCAGCCAAAACACTGTCAATGTATTGGAAGTCCACTTGTAAGTCTTACAGCTGAGCTGCATTTGTACACACTACATGACTTCTGTAGGCTCCTGAAATAAATTAATGTTGTCCAAATGAGCATCATTGCTTTACTCTGCAGACATCTTTAATGTTTACAGGATTTAAAACTTTCACTTTATAACCTGTATGCAACTACCATATCTTTCTAAAAAAAAAATCTGTTCAGGTATAGACCCAGAGGAACTGATTTTTCTGTCTTTTACGTCATGCTCTCATTCTGAAAAGAATCCTAAGCTATATGTGAAATAGTAGAAAACTGTATGACTTACCAAAGTAAATTAAAGAACCCATGGTTAGTCACTGGTTCCGAGCTTCCAAGGCACAAAATGAGCTATTGAAATCTTGTTGAGATGTTTTTCTGTTGTAAATAACCAGGGAGAAATCAATCAATTGAGAATAGAGGACAAAAATATAGCCATAATAAAGATATATACATGAAGAAAGGAAAATAATAATTGAGGAAAGTCAAAATGATTGCATATACTTCCTTCAGCAAAGGCAAAATCTGTAAAACTAGGTCTTCATTCAAACAGATTGCTAATTTTTGTGCTATCCTGTCTCTCTGGAAGCTAAATTTGTCTCTTACAGTACTTTACACCAGCAACAAAAAGCAAAATGCAGACAGACTTTCAGCATAGTTTAAATGTGATCTCTGCATCAGCAGTATTGAGGAGAAAGTTTTAGCTGGTGAAAGGGTGAATGTGTTGCTTTGATGTAAAAAGAGTTATTTCATGAGAATGCTCAAACAAACAATCTGTTCCAGTTATAAGCAACGACTATTTATAGTCTGAACCTAATACAGACATAACACACTTGACTGTGAACAGTAAATACTTTGTGAGGGTTAGAAAGTGAAAAAAGAGCTGCTTGCAGGCACTGCCACATGGTGTACAGTGTTTGCTGAGAACGACAATGCAACATCTGCAGATTCCCACAGGATGTGTAATTCTTGTTATTTCAGGGTCTCATCCAATTTATTTGACATTATTGTAAGATTCACATAAAGATGAATTGATTTTGGTCCTTAGCTTGTCATGTAAAATACTGGCTAAATACAGAGTTTATATTTGGATAAGTGAAATAAAACCTTCCTATTCCTGCACCCTGAATAAGCACTTTCACCTTGTTTAAGATCATTCCAAAAATAACAGGAAGCAGGCAGGTAATAGGTACTATCTGGCCTAGCATTATAATTGCAGCCCCAGGCAAGAAGGGAATAATGGATTCTTCTATACACATTTTCCCCACAACCAGATCTTCAAGGAAAAGGGGCAATTGTAATAATAAAGAATCCAAATCTTTAAAAACCTTTTAAAAGCAAATTGATTTAATCATTGCTTTAAAAAACTCAATCATTTCTACCAGTTTTATGCAGCACAGACATAGTTGCTTACTCTGTTTCTCCTCTTTACTCAAGGGATAAATGTCTAATGAAAAACAAAGTATGGAGAAACTTGTATAACCACAGGTCAGCAGATGTGTGAAGAAAAGTAAGCTTGTGCTTAAAAATGTAGATCTCAGTTGCCAGTGTGTGCAAATGCTGGCTTATAACTACTCTTCATTAGGCTTTCTGATGGTAGGAGTTAGGGAAGGCACGAGCTGGGAAGGCATGAACAGGAAGGGAAGCTGTACTGCCATGCTTATTCCAGGGATCATGTTGTACATTAATCCATCCATCCATCCATCCATCCATCCATCCATCCATCCATCCAACCATGCATGCATGCATCCATCCATCCATCCATCCATCCATCCATCCATCCATCCATCCATCCGTCCTCTGTGAATACAACCAGCTACAGGTGCATTCCCGTATGTTGCAAAGCTCTTATATTAATGGTATTTGTGACTTCAGCTGTTGATTTCCTGCTGTTTGTCAGCGACCTTGGCTTCACCCTTAACAACTGCAGCGAGCTCCAGTTCCATGGTACCTGTTTGTACTTCAGCCGCCTTTCATGAACTAAACTTAGTCCGGAAAAGCAAGAAGTGAAGCCCACACTTAGCCTTTCAAGTGGCATACTGGTTGGAGGTAGAAGTACAATGCTGACATGACTCAGTGACAGGAGAGGCAGACGGGATCACAGGAAGAAGCAAGTGTGGCCTTCAGGGATCTGTTTGTTAGGGACACACACACACACACACACAAATGTGGGTGATCCGCAGGCAGATGGTGTAACTCCATCACCTTAACGGTGCAATCATGGCTTAGGACAGTCCCTTCTGATAAAGGATTATAGCTAAGCCACCATCAGTAAATACATTTTTTTTAAAAAGCTATATGTAATATTTTTTTTCATTTTTTGATTCATGGACATGAGAATTCACATGACGATATTTCTCAAAGAGTGCCCCCATTCATTTGTGTAAATTTTTTCTACTGAGCACAAAGTGGTTGGTTATGCAATATTAGTGTGACAATTCCTGGGGGGATTTGTACACCATCAACAATAAGGGCTCTATGTTCATCAAATACATGGCCTGCAGATGATCAATGTATATGTCTGAACTCTCAGTTCACACTATCTTGCTAAACTTGTCTGGGCTGAGGAAACTTGTTTTTGCTCTTTCCTGTGGGCCTCCCACTAAGAAACAAAAATGAGTTGATTTCAGTACTTCCATCTCTGCTCTCAAAACCCCACCTGATTCTGAAAAATCAAAATGTCTCCCCTTAAAAATTCCCAAAATCAAACACTGATCTCTGCAAAAACAAGAACACGTTTACAAGTAGGTGAATGAAACCTCCAGCCTGTGTGCAAAAGACATGTAATTACCAAAAAAAAAAAAAAAAGTTGTGATTTGTTTAACTAGATATACTGCACTTCATTATGCTTCCTTCAACAGCCAGAGAAGACTGTAAGGCTTTTCCTGGTATCAGCAGTGAGAGCTGGAAGACAATACTGTACGTTCATTTATAACCCACACACAAGTTCCTGCTGATTTACAACTTAGCTCCAGCATTCAGTAATAATGGAACTAACTACCTTTAACCTTGAGACAGGTTTCATCTTTACACAAATTATTTACCTGGTTTCTGTGCAAGTTTATTGTTCCTTTCTGACAAACATTCTTTTCTGTCTTATCCAGGAATACAGATAATTTTAAAGATTTTAAATCAAGAAGTGTCTAATGTTATCACTTAACCTGGCTTCCTACATAAACTATCTGAAGCAGTTCTTATTTGAATTGATTCATGGCTTTTAGATGTACTGTTTTATCCTGATCCCTTGTCTAAATGCTTGAAAGACAGAAAAAGAGGTCAAGGCCTGCAACCAACAGCCCCTGACCACTCTGTTCTGGTTCCCTTTCTACAACAGGTCTTTTGGACTACATTTATAGGTAAACCAGACTGGAAACTGTGCATTGACCTGGAAAACACATGACATGGCTTGAATCGAGGTCCAAAAATCCCCATCCCAACCAGATTTATTTTATTCAGAACTAATGGGAAAGGTTTGTGTATCATGCTGTCCACTTAGTGATACCCACACATTTTCTGGAGTAGTAGTGCTAGTTGTCAAGGTTCAAAGTGTGCCAAAACTGTAGAAGTACCAGAAACTGCAGAAGGGTGCATGAGTGTGAGCTCTGACCCTGTTTTACTTGCATGTGTAAGAAAAACTCCATGACCTTTATCTAAGCTTGCAGCCACTCTCTTAGGTTTCTTCATCTACAATTTACTTCTCTGTCATTTATGCAACACCCCCTCTCCACATATTCCACTCCTCCCATCTATTTGTCTTGACAAATAAACAGCTCATATACCATAGCCTCAGGATCTCCAAGATGCGTATTCTCATGTTTTCAACCTGCATCCCAGTTCTCACATATTTTGTTTCCAGTTTATTCTCCCAAGTAAATATGGGGTGTGGTAACTATCCTTAAAAGCAGGCTAGCAGCTGGCTGGGCTGACTGTCCTTGCTGAGGAAATGGACAGGTGTTGTCCATTCCAGGGAAAATAACATCTGAGGAAACATCCCCAACTGGTGCAACTTAGCGTGGGATCATTGTAATTGTAATAATATGACAAAGCAGCATTTTGAGAATTGAAAATCCTGAGCATTTACAGGAGAATGAATTATTCTGATCTGAATTATTCTGGTCACAACTCTACACAGCTGTTTTCTGAAGCTGTCTTAGAATCAAACTTATTTCTGAACTATGAGGTGGGGGAATAGCATATCAAATCCTACTATGTAGGTGCCTGTTCAATATGGATTCAAGTATAGAGTTAATTTTTATGGTATTGAATTTCTTCTCAGGTTCAGGTGGGCAGTGGAGGCCATTCATTGTTCCCATTCATGTGAGGGGATAATAGAAAGTATTTTTTAAATAGCCATCCATGCATCTTTTGGTTGGGTTTATTTTTTTAGTATTTCTCATGGCTCAGGGGCCTTTCTGGCAGTACCTTTCTTTCAAAAGGTATCATATCCTCTAGGAGAAAGCAGTGATGTGAAAGACCCAGCCCTTCTAGCTGAAGTATTTGAACATTGAAAGACACCTACTGATACCATTCTAGTTTTGTCTGGCTGTTTGGGGAAGAAAGAGGGAGTTTTTGACTGTTGCTGCCCAATCATAAGTCTTCCCTAAGGGTGGTGACTTCCCTAAGGTAGGTAGCAGGTGTCACTTCCTGCTACCTCACTCAGTATGTCTGAAGGCAGGGAATGAAGTCTTAGGAAAGAAGATGTTCACTGTACTTGAATAAGGGGCAACTCCAAGCAAAAAGTCCTTCTGTGGGTACAGCTGCTACTGGGATCACAATGTAGGATGGGAATGTGGTACAGAGTTTGGGGCTGTTGTATTTAGGAAAAAGCTAAGGAGTAGGAGTCATGGTATGTGATGGTTTAGTTAGGGCCTCAAATTATCCGAGTGGAGGTAATTGACTTCAGTGCTTTAACTTCTTTATAAAAGCAGCTAATTTTCTTTTCAAATTTATACACTGGACCTCTGACACACACACAAAGTCAGACATGATTCATATTACTTTTGAGACTACTTCAAATATAGATGCAGGTGGCATCACGATAGTGTTGGATGTCACCCCCTGCAAAATGTGCCTTTCTCAAAACCACAGTCTGCCTTTGTGGTTGTTGTTTCAGAAGCAGCCCTTCAGCTGGTGTTATCACATGACAACACAAACTGTGGGAAATGAGACAGTCAACAGGTGCTAAGAGACCTTCAACACTAGAAACAAGAAAAAAGTGAAAAAAAGACTGAAGTTAGGCCAAGGAGATACAAAAGTACCAGAAATTTTGAAAATTTTTCAAGTTAAAAACAAACCAAGCAAAGAGAATTATAGGTCATTCTGGCTAGATCAGAGGAACTACTGTGTGAGAGTAATGTATTAATAGCCCATATCATCATGTGACTGTAAGACTTCCCTGCTCTGTTACATCAGGCTTTCTCTAGGACCAAGTAGAAAAAACCTTTGATTTACAGCTCTTTATTTGGAAGGTTTTGTTTGCAACAGTAAAGCCATACAACACTTTGTTGTTTTAGTTGCTTTTTCAGCTGAACCTAGTTTCAGGTCATGGATTCCAGAATTCCTAAGATGATGAGCATTTGATTGTGTCCAGAGGTCTATCTCTTCCTTTGCATGTCTCCTGCCCCATACCGTCTGATTTCACTAGACAGTTTCTGGACATTTCAAAATGAGGCAAGTATCTCAAAGATAATTATGATCCTAAGTGCTTCTTGGAATTGAACCCCTTAGTGGAATAACATCGTACATTAATACTGCAGAAGAGCAAAAGGAAGAACTCAGCAGTTCCAATAAATAATTGCCTTGTTGTCCAGTGAACCTACACATACTGGCTGACCACAGAGCACATTATCCTGACAGGTCAGCCATGAAAAAATTATTGTTGAGACAGGTCGAAATGGCTAAGGCACAAAAGATTCAAATCTATAGGAAGACATAAATTCCTTTGCTTATGGAACCACCTATTAATTACAAATACAAAACCTCCCTGCAATCAGAAATATTCAGCATACAATAACCTATTCAATAAGCATATGCATGAATAAATACCCCAAATGCATCTTTAAATGCAACTAAGTATGTGTACAAAATAGCTAAGGAATATGTTGATGTGTATATGCATCAGATCTAAACATTCAAATGTTTACTTGCATAAACAAATACAATGTACAATTACGGCACTTGTAATATAGGCACACAGCAAATCTGATTATCATTTCAGTTTGATTAACATTATTAATTTTCTCTAGACTACTGACAAAAATCTCAAGTCCAATTAAAAAATAATAACTGTCACAGAAGTATTTTATTATATTAGTACAAGACCAAAATTGAGCATAATTAATTGTATGACTATATGTTTCAAAGCAAAGAGTGATAACAAAAGGTATCTTCTGAAACAAAAGCTGAGACAAACTTTTAGTCCAAGACATTGTTTTTTCATTGCTATCACCAGTGGGGCACATGGCCCATCGTGGCTTCTCTGCCAACTCTTTTTTTTATGAGTCATCACGACATCAAAAGCCTCTCAAACACCAGAACAGAGATAACACATCCATAGACCACACTGTCACAAGCCTCCACAGTTTTTTTTTCTACCATACCAGAAGAGGAGTCTCAAAATGACTGCTTCCTCAAGTCCAGCCACTTCTTCAAGTGCTTCTCTATGTAAGCTTATGAGTTAACAAAGGACAGAACTGTAAATGAGACTAGCATTAGCAAGGGCCATGGGAGTCAGCCTGGTCACTGCTGTAGATTAGCCAGTGCTCCTGACTCCTCTGCCCAGCTGGAACACTGGGGTGCCCCAGGAACTGTTTCCAAGATACGCTTACTCCACCTGTGGCAAATCCTTGATTTCTCCAAAAACGCCAGGAGGGAGAAGTGTGGGGGCAACTGCTGGCAAAACTGCATTACAGCTTTAATTTTTCTGATTTTAAGTTGAACTTCTATAAAGGATCGGGCCTCCTATGTAAAAGACTGTATTGTACTGGTAAAGAGTATTCCTCCCCAGATCACCAAACCAGCAATAAATTCCTCTAAAAAGAAGTAATTACCTGTGGTTGGAATTTTCATATGTTAAACAGGTATTTTTCTCAAAGAATATCTTCTTGTGTTTCTTTGTTTATATTCTGTTATTCAGGATATTTGTCTTTAGTCTTCTCTATGAGTCCATACTATGAACACCATTAAAATTAACCAGTAATGAATTTCTTTAAAAATTTATACAGCAACTTTAAAAATTGCTTTTTTAAAAGGTTTTAATTTCTAAGGAAGTATGCAGAGAAACTCTGGTCCTTTCAATATATATGATCACATCTTCCAAATGTGTCTGTAAGAAATAACATTAATATATCACGTTTATTTGGTACAATTCTTCACTAACAGTAAAAATAATGAAAAATTCCAAAGAGAGTCATGTTATATACAATATAACAGAAATAATACAATACAATAATACAGAAAAGAATACTAAAACTCAAGCCAAATGGAAAGTTATGCTTAAAATCAGTAGCAAGACTCTTCCCCAGAGACTGAGTACAGTCAAAATAAAAAAATCTACTGAATAATTAACAGGTGTTATTGAAAATGGGGTGAAGTGATTTTAGGTGTATATCCTGAAGGTAGCATGGTAGCATGGTAGCATGGTACCATACTAAATAGTGCATTACAGGAAAATGAAATCCTACCCACATAGTTGCTTGTTGAACCTCTAAGAACTGCCATTGCACTGGTGAAGGCAGGAGCTAAGAAGGAAGTCTAGAACACAACTGCATCCTTCTTCCTAAAGTGTCTTAGCATCGCTCCAGACAACTCAAATCATCCTGATGATGTGATTGAGGACATTGTCAAATAACAATATGGCTGCTACACTCTGAAGGAGTATCCAGGTCCAAAGCTCAGTGAAGTCAAACATGTGTGGGCTTCAGTGGGCACTGGATTTAGGGCCAGATTGCAGGAGGCAGAGAATCTGCTCTCAGTGCTTGGGCAGAAGCCCACACAACCCATCCCATGGCAATCAGCAAGAAAGTTCTTTGTACCAACACACTGTAGTCCAAAGGTGAGTTGAGCTGTCTTTGCCTATCCAAAGCTTAGCACAGCTGAACCAGAAGAGGTACAGAATGCAGTGTTGCACAATTACCTAGCCTGACAGACTGAAGTGAATGTGTTCGTAGTGTGGACTCGTGGGGAAGACTAAAGACAAAGACATGTCCTGAATAACTGAATATAAACAATGAAACATGAAAAGGTATTCTTTGAGAAAAATACCTGTTTGACATATGAAAGCTCTGACCACAGTATGAGTCACTGCAAGTGACTTCTGATGATGATTCACTGCCATTTTTAAAACTCTGATAACAATCATAACAATCTCCAGTTGTTTAAAAAACTTTTTTTTCCTCTTGTGAATAGTTTGAGTAACTTTTTATATCAAAAACCTGTGATTTAGTTTTCTCCTTCTTGTTAAGCCTCTAAACAGCCATACCAGTGGGCTCTAGTGGGTTAGATTGCTTACATTACTTGCTCCTCATGTCTTGGAAGGCCATTTCTAGTGCAGAGAATCGATCTTGACTGCTCTATCTCAGACTGTAAATTACTTGGAATTCTGGTGGTGATGATCATCTCCCAGGAACTGGACCAAGGGAACAGAACCCATGCTAGCAGACCACCAGAATGCCACCAGATTACGACTCTTGGTTACTTCCATGGCCTTTGAGTTGTGATTCCTGCCTTACTTACACAGGAAGGTTGAGTCGCTCGCTTACACCAGTATCACTGCTCAGATAAAAATAGCTTGAACTTTCTGTCAGGTATGAGAAGGTTCTTCCCAGTCAAGCATGAATCCCTTTCCAAATGAGGTAATACAAACTGAAAACAAAAAAAAAAGTTTTTCCATATCAGAAAGAGACAGTTGTGGGTCGTTTGAGTTTAGCTAAATCAAAGTAATTTGATGCATTTAGCAGAGTCCATGTGGACACAGTTTAGCAGTGAAAGACTCTGGCCTACAATTACTAGTCCTCTTGACAGTTCCCAGGCTTCTGTCCTAAATGTTTTTTCCCCAGCTGATCTGTATTTAGGCAAGGTAAAGAATGTATCCTAGCAGTATCAAGGTATTCAAACAAATTTTGTAGGCAACACTTTTGAAAATTGACATAGTACAGTTTTGTAATAGCTTTGAATAGTTTTGGAAAGTCATTCAAGCTTAATCTGCTTTGCAGAGAAATTATTTTAATAAAATAAATTTTACCCTTCCTAGTTTATATCACAGGAAGAATTTTTTTCACTCTGTTCATTCTGTATCTTATTATACACAGGTAACATGAAAATTTTGGATGGGCAGCACCAACATTCAGACAATTCTTCCAGTAATTCTGCACCGAATTTTTATTCTACTTCAAGGCAAACATCAGTGATTGAAACCACCTGAAAAAAAACCCATCAGGTTTGGGATTATTTGCTGCTTGTATTATTGCTGGCCCTGTGAACACTCCTAGTCCCTTTCAGTGCAATATTGAAGAGGGTAACTACTAACTGAACCAATCTGAGCCTGTCTTGAGCTAATCTGTTTGACTTCATAACAGAATGCTTATTTATTTAGTTACCAAGCCTCACCTGGAAACAGCAGCTAAGAATAAATTTTCCCCAAGTTTGTTAGAAAAAATATGGCAGATACAAAATCAGGTCTTAGGAGTGCAAGAGTAGACTGTAAAAATATTTGTTCTGGGTGAGACCTAAGACTGATCTTCCTCAGTGTTCAACGCCTGCATTGGCCATTAGCAAATGAGGGGTCTCTCAGTTTGAAACCTCCTGATAAATCCATCCTGTGTTGATTTGACTGATGTCTTTTAATTAATCTATATGTCGACTTTCTTGCTGTTCTTTGGCACTGGTTTTGCCACAGTACACTTGAACATCTCATGGAAAAAATATTCTCCTTCTATTAGGCTGACCATTTTATGGAGTGGCTCAGGTCCTTATGTTGCAAGAAACAGAAGTAAAAAACAAGAAAGCTTTTAGTAAATGTAAAATCATTTTATTGTATTATGTTAAATATGTGGGCAGCTGAAAACACTTATAAATCAGTCCAAAAATGTCCGAAATATCCAAGTCCCTACTGAATTTTCCATTTAGGAAAATGCATGTAGACCTGGCAGTTTATGCCATTTCGGTTACCGTACGGAGATCAACGCTTTTCTGATTCCTATGGGGACATCTGTTCATTAGCACACAGGGTGGCCAATATCGCTTTAGGTAAAGATCAGCTAGTTCCTCTGTTCTACACACTTTGGAAGAATAGCTTTGCTTATAAAATGTAACAAATGTTTCCTGGACTCTAGCCAATATATTTTTGATCCTTTCTTGATCTTCTTTTCACTAATCCTTTTCTTTTTGTATTCTTGCTTTTTGTTGACATGCCAAAATTCTGTCAGTCTTGTTTCCTCTTTCAAAAAACGTATTTTTGTTAAGTTGAATTAAGCATTCTACCCTGTTGCCAAGAGCAAATTAAGTTCCCCCACACTGAAATCAAATTTCGTAAAGTGTCCGGGCAATTAGCTCTAATATGTGGTTGCTGTAACTCTTAATTTCCCCCTTTTAAGGGTTTTCTTTTTTCTCTGTCTTTGTTTCTGAACAGAAGACATGAGATTCCTTCTTTTCCCTCTGGTTGTCGTCTTTTAGCTCCCCAGCATCCAGCAACCACACACTGATACTTAGCCAAACCTCACTTTTAATCTGTAACCCAAAGGTATTTAAGTAACAAATTGTTCATTCTTCAACCAGAAAGCTGAGCTGGTGGACCAGCCTGCTGGAACTGGAACAGGAACAAAACTTAAAGAACAGACTTCTGAAGAGCTCTCCCAAGCACCACATTTAAGCATATCATATGCACATCCAGAGATTTCCCATGACAATTTAAAACTGGCACAGCTCACCCACATAACAACAGAAGTCTTTTACAACAGAACTTATATTCTGTGCATTTGTTGTCAGGGTTTTAATTCCAAGATGTTCAAGGAGCAGAATAAGAGCTACATTCTACATTCCCATCTACATTCCAAGCAGATGGGAAAGGAAAGGCCAAGTTTCAGAATGATCATGACAAAATTGTGACTGGTTTTATATGATGGAATGGCCCAGCTCTAGCCTAACCTTCTTGCAAAGCTTTAGCATTCTCACATCTGCATCAGCCTACCATAGGCTTTCTTCTCCAGGCTGCCTTCAGCAAAGAGTTTTTCCTTATCCTATTCCTCAAACTCTTTGTCTTGGTGCACAAGCAGGATGCATAAGAATAAGACTTCTCTCTGCTTGCCGTACCAAGCACTCTGTGGTGAGAAGGATGTAATCAGAGCCAAGGAAGCAGTGGTTTCAGTTCCAATAAAAAGTTATATCAAAAACCCCAAATAATAAAAAAAGTCCTGGATGGTTTCCCAGTGTCAACTAGATTAGGATCAGCTAATTTGTTCATGAGAAATTTGACAGTTTGAACATTACTCAGTCAGCCACCATCCCTCTCTTTCTTTTACATCCCCATTTATTTTGGCAGACTTAAATAGTGCACATGATAAAGCTGTATTATAGTAACAGCATCGTGCTATTTTAAACATAACACTAGAAGTCAAAGAAAAGCTGCTTAGATTCCCAAATAGATATAGATATGTAGATATAGATATTTATATAAATAAATAGACCGGCCACACTGCAAACACTCTAATGAAGCAACAACTGATTCCAACACATGAAACCTGCAATTACATGAAATACTCTTTTGTTTAAACAATTACTTCTAATCTCAGAACCACACAGAAGTGTTTTCCTGCATCCATACTTCCACTGCTGACTGCCAATCCCTGTCAATATAATAGTCCTTTAACCCAAAAATCTGGGTATGTTCTGCTGTTGCTGTTTTCCCTTTCTTATTTCTACTCACCCACCAATACTCCTTAGTCTACCTCTTCCCTGATTTAGTTTTCTGTCAGCCCTGTAAGTGATGCAGAAGGGGGTGCAGCTGAGAGTTGAGTGTCTAGTCCTAACTGATATTCACTGGGGACTAGTCACTAGCTGCCGTTCAGTGTTTTGAAAATTCTGTTATAAATAATAACTTGTTAAAAACTCAGTCTCTATTTCGAGTTAATGTGGCCAGAACAGCACTCATAAATTCATAGCTAGTCTTTGCCCTTGGTTATATGATACCCATTTCCTTCAGCTAATTCTGTTTCTTCCAGGCCACTTAAAAAAATTTCCTTGGCCAAGGGCAAGAAGGTCAGCATATATCTCCAGAGAACAGGCAGAGGATGTGGTGACAGGTGGGAGGTGAAGCATCTTTTCCTTCATTTGTAGCACCACTGCCCCATGGAATGGGTGGGAAAGGGCTTGGAGAAAGTTCATGCACCTCCTCTCCTTTCACTGTAGGCATCCCTGAACACTTGGCCTTCCAGCCCAGCACAGGCTCATGGCATGTGATCTCGCCATAGCCACCACGTGTGACCTGCTCCCAGTTTCATGCAGTACAGGAAACACGGACAGACACCTTTCTCTGTGTCATCAATACCAGAACTGCAGTGCCTGTACTCACAGTGCCTCTCAGAAAAGGCTGGGATGTCTGAAGGCAAGTCTGATAGTTTGTGAACTCCCACAAAATTCACCAATTTCATTCTTCTCTATTTCATGAGCTAACCTCTACCCTTCTCTCTTCATCATTTCATTTTCCATCTGGCAGACCTGATTCATGTTCTAGTCTGTCCCTCATGCTTCAGCTTCTTAATCCTTCTTGATTCTTACCCCTGATAAGACTGACTTCTTTGTTATTAATGTTATCAAAAGGATGAATTAAAATTAATGCAAGACTTGTAATTCAGCTGAATTGCTGAAGTGAAAAGTCAAGCCAGTCAAAACAGCAAATGAAACATGCTCAAAGGCATATCACAGCAGCTTTTAAAAGAAAACACAGACTCTTTAGAAAAGCCTAGGCTTCTGAACAGAAGAGAGAAAGGTACATGACCACACAAGGGACAATGTGTACTCACAGAAGCTATTTGAGAAGTATGCATGATACTTTCCAAAGATTTTAGGTCAGTTACATGATAAGTGCAACACATCTCATGACACAGCTACAGCATCTGTACGTCAAACCTAAAATATAATCTTCTATAGGAAAAAATTAGGTTTTTTATATTGATTATTATGTTAAAAATAGAATACTTATATAATTTTGACACTATTTTCCCAATAACATCAGTCATATTTTTCCATATGTTCCCGATATTACAAATATTTTATCCAATATATTTGAGTTAGTTCATAGTGCCTTATAATATGCAGCTACTGGTTTTAAGCTTTGAGTGAAAGGAAGTAATTTTCCTTTTGAACTACAACTGCTGCCTGTTTCCCACTTGCTTTAATTCTCATTCTTTGAGAACTTTATTTTGCAAGCTAAGTACTTAAATTTGTATTTCCTGGCCTTTACATTAGGATTTCTACTTCTACAACAAGCACTCTTGAAAAGGCATATTATTTTATAAATGTTATTTCCAAGTATGATCAAGTGGGGAAAAATCAGAAAAATCTCAGCTGGAAAATAGATTTAAATTATCATGTGGCATATAATTCAAGGGGAAAAAAGTAGCTATTAATGTATTAGAAAGAGGAGGAGAACAATGTATAGATCCATTGCATAATGTAGGAAACAAGCAAGCATGGCTTCACATACACACAAACATGAAAGATAAATTGCAATCAGACGTGGAAAAAATATATATTTTAAGAAGGCCAGAAGAGTACCAGACAGAGTACCAAAAAAGCAGATTAAAGAACAAATTTAAATTAATGTTTTAGCCAGCAGAGGTAGATGAAATTTACGCTACACAAAATGAGAAAAAGTTTGATGTAGCCAAACTAGCTGATTTTGGAACTAACCAAGACACTGTCCCAAATGTTAGTGATTGCATGTGGGAACCTGGGGAGGACAAGGGAAGCTCTATTAAATGAGAAAAGGCAGAAGTCTTTACAGAGGGAGAAGGAAAGATGTGAAAATGGCGAGTATCATAAACTAATCAATCTATAAAATGACTGTAATGAATTACTGAACAATCCACATCAACAGCCTTAAAGATAATAAAGTGATTAAAAAAAGCAACAAGGGTGTGTCAAGAACAGCTCACTTCACACCAAACTAATTAATTTATTTGACAGGTAATAGACATAAGAAGCACAGAAGGAAGAAGCAGAAGGCTGTATTTCTACTGCAGTAAAGGTTTGTCATTGTCCACGTGGTGTTCTTGGAGAGAAGCAGAATCTTGATGTGGTCACCGTCAGGTAGATAAGGTTGGCTGAATTAGTTTCAAATCTGCTTATCAGTGACTTCCCACCAAACAAAAACAGTCTCTCAAGTGGATGTGGTTCTGTCTTGGGTCGACTGGGTCCAGTTGTATTTCATGTTTACATAGTGACTAGGACAGTACAGTAGAAATTGCCCAGTACAGCAGAGAGATGACATATTACATGGCTAGAGAAAAAAAAGGAAATATTGGTTTATTCTGAGCTGGGGATATTTCTGATGGTGCCTTCACCACCTGTGCTAATACTATGGGTCCCTAAAAGCATTTTAGTCATATCTATATTGCATTTTAGATGTATTCTGCTTCTTAACCCTCTTGCCCAGCTTGGGATCCATTCTGGTTCTCCTGTTAAATCAGAGGTGGAAGGATATTGCCTGTGCTGGGTAGTTTTGAAGAGGCATATGGTATTGTGAAGTTGATAAATGGATCTATGGATTTGACTCAAAGACCACTTCAGATAATACAAGTGGTAGTGGTATGCAGATGGGTGATAAAAGCCTTTTGGACAGATTCTGGAAGACTCTACTCACTTCCCTGGAAGAATGATTGAAGTATTTAAAGATCAGGTTGAATGATAATCTGACAACTGCACTTGTTTTTACTTTAGTGGCAGTAGTCTTCTGGAAGTAGCTCCACACTTTCATCATTAATTTACAGTAGTACAGATCCTCAGTGAGGGAAAACTGGCTGCAGCACTACTTGGGAAAAGTAACTTTGTCTGATTTATAAGAGATCATAGATCTGGCCCTACCTGTTCAAATGTTAATATATTCATCCATGTTGTGGGAATATTTTACCTGGGAGTATTATGGGAGTTTATAAGAATTAAAAAAAAAAATACACATTTATGGTTTATAAGTCATCTTTTATTGTAAAAAAAATCAATTATTCAATAATTTTGTTTACTTTTGTTTTTACTGAACGTTATTATATATCACATACTCAGGATTTTATATCAAAGGCCAATAACCACTAAGGTCAAGTTTAGGAGCAGGATTTCTTTTAGCTATTGACTCATACCTATACTTTTTGTTAACTTCAAAGTCAAGTCACCCTTACTTCTTCTCTTTATTTTTTGATCACAGACTGCCGAAAAAAAAAGGCCAGGCTTATTCACAGGTACCAGGACACAAGAAGGTTTGATCAAACATAGCAAACTAAAATTGCAAGCACGAGGTTTCAGAATCAAAGATTCAAAATCCTGCTCAGACAAAACACCATCTCTCCATCTTAGCTGAGTACAGAAGTTTCCCAAAAAAGCAAAAATACTGGCTTTAACTCCAATGGCAGATGAGCTGAACCTTAAAAACTGGTCTCATTCGCTATGACCAAAAGCTTGGGCAACTGAACAAAATAAGTGAACCTAGGTTAACTTCCAGTTTAGCTGGCTGAATGTTGTGAAGACTCTGCCTCTGTGAATATTGCTTCAGAAAATGTAACTTCTTTTTCATAGCAACCTTTTTCATAGGTACAAGAACAGGATAAAAGGTAGGAAAAAGAAAGCAGTATTTACAGTTGATCTTTTCACTTAGCTCTCACACACAGTTGTGATTCATTCTTACCAATAAGGGAAAGTAAGATCATACCTTTCATGAGTCATATTCTTTTTTTATTGTGGATTTCTCAGTTTTCAATGTTTTGTTTATTGATTATCCTTTTAATTCCTTGTGACAGAGATAAGTTTAGCAGTAAAAAGGTCACAGGTCACCACCAGATGTGCTCTCTCTTCATACCTTCCTTTGCATTTTTGAACTGAGTTGCAAATCATGACTTCTTGTTGGCAATAACACTGGAGTGAGAGGTTCAGCTCAGCCTTAAGTGCCTAAAGTTATAGAATCTAAATATACATTGCTTTTGACTTTGTATCAAGAGATACATCTCATCAAGCAGGCCATATTTCATAGACAGATATGCAAGTAGACTGAGGACTTTCCTTTAGTCTTTACAGTATGAAGATCTTAATCAGCTTTTTTGGGGGGAAAAAAACAATAACCAAAACAAAAAAGTAATAAAAAAACAAACCCCAAAAAAACCCCAACAATCAAACTTAACAAATTTTATACATCTAAACATAAACTTCACAATGTAGCCCTCATATAACTCATCCGGGCCTCCCAAATCACACCAGAAATTATTCAGCCATACAGAGGTAAGGCTGAAGGGACTCAGAAGTATTCACTGACTTTGCATGCCTCTGTTTACGGTTGTCTGGCTTTAAAGACTTACCAGCAGGTGTC
This sequence comes from Urocynchramus pylzowi, assembly GCA_013397555.1. Classification (NCBI taxonomy): domain Eukaryota; kingdom Metazoa; phylum Chordata; class Aves; order Passeriformes; family Fringillidae; genus Urocynchramus; species Urocynchramus pylzowi. Next base: position 323,037 of record VZRH01003799.1, on the reverse strand, counting down.
TAATTTAGGCTATATTAAAAAAAGAAGAACTCAAAATGTGGGGGACTTTTTAGAAAAGATTTCCCCAAGTGGCTTGTACAAGGATTTTGAGTGAGCCAGTGCTCAATTCAGACAGGATAGCCAAGGGCTATCCAAAATTGGATATCCAATTTTGGATATCCAATCCAAAACTGTCTGAAGGACACAGTCAGCTTGTATTACTCTTGTGCTGTCATGCTCCTGAGAGTGGCAATTATAACATATACCAGATTAAGTAGTGTGATGCATATGTTACAGGATTCTGAGGCACAGAGGTGATAGTTTTCATACTGAAACTATATATTGCTTTTGTATGCACCTGGTATGTGCTCCATATACAGACCTTGTCTTCTCTAAAATGAAGAAGGAAAGGACAAAGTGAGAGTTGGTTTTGATCCATTTCATTCATGATCTATGCTACAATCCTGAAACCAAGGAAATAACCCAATCTTTAATCTTTCTCATCTAGTCAAGAAGTGCCTGACTAATGTACTGCAGTTACTTTGACTAGTATATAGAAACTGTACCTAGTTTTTTTAATTTTCTCAAACTTTCTGAAAAATCATTGTCCTTTGGATACTAGCCATTGAAATATTCTAGATTTCTACTTCAGTTTTCATCTCCTTCAAAGACTGATTGCACAAGATTTAAAAACTCAAAATATTTCAGTCTTTTTTTGTGTGTGTTTCCAGCTCTCATAAAATCTTTCACCCCTCCTCACTGGCTAATGGGGCTTAAAAAACTTCAGTTGTCTTGTCTTCCTTAAGATTTTGTCAAAGATTAATTAACGTGGCTTGAAATGCATCCTTTTACTTAATTAAAGAAAGTCTGTATTTTGATTATTTTTAAGTTACCACCAGGAGAATCAGGATATGAAAATAAAAGATTTTAACAATATAGACAGAAAGACAGTTTTGGAGAAGTTAGACTAATCACCTGACAGTGGTGCAGTGCAAACAGAGGAGAGAAAGGAGGTCAAATGTACATCAGTTTCTCACACCTGTGAGAAAGTAGGTGTGGGGAAGAGTTCACTTAAGAAAAAATAGGGAAATGTAAAAGTCTGTAAGACACTGAAAAAACAGGTTGTTGAACTCCCATCCTTCCCAACTCATTTTGTTAAAATAATAGAGGACAATATTTGTCTGCCTTTTAGTAAAGGAAATCAGGGCAGACTAAGAGGTTTTCAGACTCTTCTACAAAGATAGAGGAAGAAAATTCTCAGGATCTTGGTTATTATATGTATTTAACTAAGCACAGAATTTTGCCTAATATTCTTCATTCCAAGAGAGAATTTATTTAAATATTTTTTTAAATGAATTTTTTGCTTAAACAAGATAATACCCAACTTAAAGCAAGTTTGAAATCCTCCCTTCTGGGTGGGGATCTGTGCTGCAGAGCCCTGGGAGGTAAGGTACAAAAAGGATGCCATGGAGCATCTCTGCCCTTAATTCCCACTCTTGCATCTACGTGAGCAAGTAGGGCAGCCCAACAGGCACGGATGTGCTGTGTGCTATGTTGGTGTTGATGGCCCAATGTCCACCTGCTGGATGTTACATGAGGTTTCAGCTTGTAAGCAGCTGCAGTCCGGCACCAGGTGCTGAAAGCTCCTGCCAGGCATTCCCAGAGAGAGCACCCAGCCTCTGCATTCCCCAGGCACAGTGGGACACTTCATCCTGCAAGAGTGGCAGGATGAGCAGGGCATTCCCTTGGAAGTTGTGACTGTGAGGTGCAGTGACAGCCCTGCGTGTCCCCTCGCCCGGGGCACACTCAGGTGGGATGGGAGCAGGGACACCCACCAGCCAGGCCCTGTCACAGCAGGAGGAGCAGGTGGAGAAGCACCAAAGCTCTTTGGCCAGGGAAGCTCAGGCATGAGCCAGGCCCCGAACTGTTCAGTCGTGTTCTCTCTGAGGCATTTCTCACATAGGCAGAGAGATGCAGAAGCTTAGGCCATGACCATCAGTGGTTTCAGGACAGTGCCTTTCAAAACATTATTCTGCTGCCTAAGCAACATTTTAGGGACCTGTATAGTAGTTCAAGTCATTTGCCTGAAGCCACGACAGCCATTTGTGGCAGAACAGGGAAATACACCTTCATCCCCTGAGGCTCTGGCTAACACCATAACCGCACCGACGTCCTTCCTCTTTTCTCCTTCCTCCTGGCTGGTCAGAATCAGCTTGAAATCACCTAACAGGAAGAGATTTTGATCACAGAGAGATGGGGCTGTGAGAGGCATCACAATTAGACAGCTCTCCCTGAAATGGAGACACACACAAGAAGTCCACGTGGCACATAACCAGCTGGACTGAGCCCACAGTGGTCTGTCAGAGATGAAATGGCTGCAGCCATATAAAATAAGAGATAGTTGTGGGGGATGCAAGAGGAAAAAGGTGGTGGTGAGATGAAGAGAAATGCTGGGAAAGATATTTATCCAAAAGAAAATAAAAGTCTAAGATGTCATCCTATTTTACTCAATGGCAAAATTTCCACTGACTTCAAGACAAAGGACTGGCAAGCCATGCAAGTGACTGTAGGAAAGCGGCCCCCAGTGTGCAACTCAGTGTCACTCCCTGAGCAGCTCTGAGATACCAACACTTCATTTCATCACAAATCAGCAGGACAAGTTAAATATTTGATTTTTTTTTCAAGCTGAAATATTCTGTTATATTCTGAAATATACTTTGTTCTCAGTATGTGACAAGATTTATTTTAGGCCTGGAGGTTTTGACTAACACTATGAATAGAAAAAGTTGCAATAGTAAGCATAGAATGCCCTGCCAGCTTACAGAGTCACAGAATGCTCAAGGTTGGAAGAGACATTCAAGATCACCTAGTTCAACCATCCACCCAGCACCAACATAATCACCCCAATACCATATTCCCAAGTGCCAGATCCAGACACTTCTTGAACACTTGCAAAGACAGTGACTCCATCACCTCCCTGGGCAATTTACTCCAGTGCCTGACCACTCTTTTAGTGAAAAATTATTTTTCTAATATTTAATCTGAACATCAGTTTAGTATATCAATATACACAATGTAAAAATTTAAATGATCGAGCATTTTTGTAATTTCTTGCCAAAGTATTACAAAAATCAGTAATTCATATTATTTTTTCCTTGTTTTATTGAATAAGCACTTCAAGATTTCCACCCTACTTTATGTTCATTACTTTTTACAGGCTGTACTTGTATGAACAGGAATTTTAATCTCTAAACATAAAGCTTGAATTTTCAAAACTCAGGCAAGTTACCATGCTCAAAATCTTGCTCCTTCTAATGAAGGAGACTTGCCAATTAATTTTAATAAAATTGTGCTGGTACCTACTACCTTTCACAAGTTTTGGATGGGGCCTTTGTTGAAAATTGTTTAATTATATCTCTCATCACACTAAAAATTTAAAGATATGGAAATTGATCAAAAGTAATGAATAAACTTCTTTTCTCAAGGTATGTTCTAACTTGTTGCTTAATTTGCTTAATTTATAGTACTTTATTGAGTGCAAAAAACAGTGAAAATCAATAATGATTAAAAATAAAATTAATGGAATATTTATATCTATTTATAATAATCTCTTAATCAATTCACATTTTCTAAATTACAGTGCCATTCTTTATGTTTTCATTGCACATACAGAAGTAGCAATGTATATGTGAATTGCTATCACATAACTCAAAATATTATGAGGTATACATTTTCTTGTGGTATGTTTGCAAAATTAATATAAGATGTATTCATCTCCCATTCCATCCTTTGTACTAATAAATCACAAAAAAAAAAAAAAAAAGAAAAGAAAAAAGACGAAAAAAGACAGTATCTTACTAAAAGAGATGTAGAATAAGATGTGGACCTGTTTGTTTGTTTGTTTGTTTTCCAGGTCTCTAGGTTTATCAGGGTCCCAGAGTCTGTGCTCCAACAGGAAGGGAAAATGTCTCAGCTCTAATCCTAGGTGGTTGGGTGAGTGCACAGGGAAGAGGACCAGTGTCCATTTTATGGCTCTACAATCAGGGTGGGAATGAGCATGGACAAGAACATCTCATTTCATATGCAATCCATGAAAACTGAGAAGAGAAGGGTGCTGATGATCAGCTTAGTGCCAGGTAAGAAGAAACTGCATTTCCAAATTTGGGGCAAAGCGTCAAAATATTGCAATATGTTTCATTAAAAAAAAAACAAAAACAACTTCCAAAAGGTTTCTGGAAAGATATCAAAGCAACTGTATGAAAAGCCTATATATTGAAATACTACATGATGTCAGAAGCACAAAATGGTTTTTTTCTCTCTAATATTTAACAGAATACAGACATCATAGTAGCACTAATGTAGAAGTTTTAAAAAACTTAAAATACAAATTAAATAAAAATTAAATACCACAAGAAAAATAACATATGGAAGCAGAAAATGGTCATAAGATTCAAACTACTTAAAAATCAAATAAAATCTTGTGAAATACTTGTATTTTAACAGTGTCTTCTGATTTTTCAATATTTTAAAAGAATCTGATGATCTTAAGGAAAATGTACATTTGGGTCATGCTTGTCCTTTCCTTTTATTTTGAGTCATTTTGGTTTTTGAACAATAAAATGTGCAACAGTGATATTAGTACCTAGTTCTGTTTGCATAATGGTGACAGGATATGATAGGATATGGTTTCAAAGGTCTTTTTCCCCATCAATCATATTTATTTTGAAATAATATAAAATAAATCCTCGTCGCACCTTCAGCCAACACTTCCCTACTGAATTGCAACATCCTGTAAGAGGAAAGCAAATTTTGTGGGAAAATATGGGAGCAAGGAGACCAAACCATAGCAAACAGCTCAAGCTGGCCCCTGCTCTGCTAAATGTTTTGTTGCACAGGGCTGCCAGCATCCCTCCAGAACCCCACTGCCAGAGATGCTGTGCAAGCTGATACGATTTCATCCATGTGCCATAACCTGCAGGATCTTAATTCCTGTTGCCTCACTGTGGCTTGAAAAGCAGAAGAAAAGGACACCAGGTAGGAAGTTGCTTACAGACATTCTGCTACATTGTATGAGATTAAATGAGGGGATTTCCCATCAAGGTGAAGAAGAAAGCACACCTGTAAAGACTGAACATCAGCAATAATTTGGCATGATTTCCTTCCTGCTCCAAAACCTGCTGGAGCGTTTTTCACTTTTTTCAAACTCCCTTTTGTGCTACAGATGAAAAACAATGTACAATTTTAAAGCTGCAAAGCTGTACTTTCCCACCTGTTCACGTCTTAACATGACTGGACTATTTTTGGTAGAAAAACCGAAGAAAAAACTGCTTTTATACTTTTCTACATCTTTGCCTTCCTGTCTTGCTCTATGATTTATATTCACTCTCCCTTTCTCTCTCATGTGTCATCGTGTTGAGACTCTTCAAAAACTTCCACACCCTCTGTACTTCACCCCTGGGACAGCCTGGACTTTTCTGGTGCTTGGATCCCTCACTTGGATGTCACTCTGCTGATAGAAGCCCAGAGTGCAGAAGAGAGATAAACCCCCTTTCTCCTATGTGAAATAACGGTTGGACAAGAGTTGACCAAAATACGTTCTGAAAGGGCCTGATCTAATATTCCCTGCAATCAATGGAAGGCCTTTAACTGACTTCAGCAGGTCTCAGATAAGGACCCACATTAATATTGCCATTATCATTTGTAACGGAGGCTCTGAGCACTGATGTTTTGTAAGAGTAGGAGACAACTATGGCACTGCATGTTTGTCTCTGCTGTTTCAAAAGAACATTATTTTCATGCAAATGTCTGTTTGCTTTGTTTTCTTTGCTGTTTTTATGTATCAGATGTGCCCTTGTTAGAGGACCTCCCCGTGTTTTGAAATCTCTCAAGCCTCAACAGAAAGATAAGAATATTAAAAATCAACAAGGAAGTTTTTCTCACAAATAGTTTAGGCATTTGTGGTGATTAAGCTTTAAAGGAAAAAAAAAAATAGTTTGGAATGATCCAGATGAAAGAAGAAGTCCCACCAGAAGTCCCACCAGGTCTCACTTGTATGGGTGACAGTGGTACCATTACCCTTCATGTGGCATTGTGTTCCAGAATGAGACAGACCTTAGTATCTGACAGGAAAACCCAAGCTGAGCTTTCTCAGGCCAGAGATTTGGAAGACCTTGAAAAAAGGCACAAATACTGCTTTCCTTTTAGAAAATTGCCTAAATACTGTGTAATAAAAATCTGTAAATATCAGAAAAATTAATGTTTCTGTTGACTTCTACTGCATGGAAAAAAAAAAAGTGGAGCAGAAAAAACTGTTTTAAAAGAGGGATATCTCTCAGAGTTCTTTTGCTTCAGTAACTTTCCATTTGATTTATATCACAATCATTTCAGTCACTGTCATGAACTTTAATGGAATAACTTTTGCCATGTCCTCTAAAGAATGGAGATGTTATTAACCCTTGTAAGACTCCTTAAACTGGACCTGCTGAAGATAGATTATATGCTTTGGATCATGCAGCACATCAATTGCAGCATGCAGTCCTTTAAGCTCCTGCAAGTGAGCTCAGCAGCCCCAAGATCACATTTGTGCACCTGAGGAAGTTGTACCTGTGTGAATTTCTGCTCTGGCAGTCATTATATCTGGGACTGACCTTCATGTGTTATGTTCTGGGCTTTGTCCTTTTCTCATTCAGATGAATAGAAAAATCCTTTTGATGCTGCTATGAACAGGAGCAGGAATATGACATGCAAGGAGCCTGTTCAAGAGCCAAATTCAAGGCTGCATCTGAGTAAGTCTGAATTCTGTCTAAATTGATGTTCAGACTTATATTTGTACACATGTTTTTCTATCAATATCTAACAACCTGTTCCTCAGACTACTTTACACTTTTACGTCCTCTCACTGATTTCTTACCCTCACCTTCCATCTTTGCCAATCTAAGAGAGCTTGCCAAAAACTGTTGCTTGTATGCCCAAACCTCAATACAGGAATGAAGCAGCTAATCAATAAATACTGAGGTCAGTCATGTATTATCTCCAATAATTATCCAGTAACTTCTCCAAGAGCTTCAGATTGTAGGTTTTACTAACTCAGTACATCAAGAAGTATATGTAGCTAGGAAATGTAAACTAAAGTAAATAGTATTATTTGTGTATCATAAGTGAGGTTTGTCTATATGAAAAACTATATAGTTTAAAAATAACTTTCAGTTAAACTGATGAAGTACAAATAATTGAAATGTGTCATTCATATAAATTTTATCCCAAATGGATAGTTAGAGCTAAACTATGAGTCAGGCTGAACAAAAAGAATATGCTTTATGCCACATTTCACTCTGTTTTCACTTGCTTTCCAAGTGAAAGTGTGATTTCAAGATGAGCAACCTTAACTTTGGTAAAGATGAAAATCTAAGTCTGGCCTTAGTACTCCGAAGCATTAAAATGCTAATAAAGTTACAGAATAGCCAAAATAGAAGGAGTTCTCACCGGCAGCTACCAAGTTTCTATACTGAGAGTTAGATATAAGGGAGAGATCCATCAGTTTGCAACAGTGTAGGAAGAGAATATTGGTTTGCCAGTCATAGCTTTCCTAACCAAGGATGGGGAAAAGAAAAAAAAGAAAAGAAAATATGAAAGCCTTGAAAGTACCAAGAAACTTAGCTATAGCTTAATGTTTACATAAAGCTTTATGAGATGGTAATACAGCCAAAAGGATAGTGCAAAGTGCTTGCTAAGAAGTAACTCTGTGAAAGCAATTAAATTTTAGACTAACCGAGTAATTGTTATTTCTGAAAAGGATTGGTGGATGGCTTTCTAGTCTCATGACACTCAAGGAACACCACTGAGATGATCCTAGAAAATAGAAATTTGGCCATTTAACAAGGTATTTGAGACAGATGCTACAAAAGTATTTGCAGCCACTGAAAGGACACAGAAAAGTGTAGCAAGCACATGTGATCAAAACAACAGGCAGTACTTAAAGGATCTTGATCACAGATGTGCTAGAAACGCAAAGTGTAGGAAATATCAGAGGAAGGGTCATTTTTCAGTTGTGTGCTGGACAAAAGGCACCCAGGAGGAGCATGCAGAGCCATTCTTCTCAGGTTCTATTACTTGTGTCTCTAAGTGTGATGAACCCTGGAAAGCAGGTTTCCAACTTCATGGCAAGCACAGGAGCTTTAAAAAAGGCTTGGTATTTCTACTGTCAGAGCCAGTATACAATTATCTTCATCACCAGTCCAAGCTAAAATAAGCCAGTGTTGCCCTCAGAAGCTCAGCAGGAAAACTGGAAAGGAAAGGGCAATTTACAGAGGAGACAACACACTGGGGCTGTTGGTTGAGACCCCTTGCACACGACAGACAGAGGTTTGCAGTCTGTTAAGCTGCAGTGTCACACCAATGCAGCTAATACAAAAGTAAAGGGAACATCTGAAGAATGTGGATCTCTTGAAAGTGTCAAGAAGGATGAAAAACTGGAGAGTGACGCAGCAGTGGTGCAGTGATCATGTCTCATTTCTCAACATGGAGAAGATAACTGCAAGTGGAGAGCATTTTCCTCCTGCAAAGGGAAGTAGCTGGTGGGCTTTGTGCTGTTGTGTGATATGAGACCAGTGGAAGACACTTATTCTACAAATGAATCTTTTGTGAGTTTCACTGCTGACTACAGTAAACCTGAGGTCATTCTGTGCAGTCAGGTCATCTGTATCAGAAAGAAAAGGAATCCAGAATGATGGGGCCTTTCCAACACCCAGTAAAAATAAATTGTGTAGTGTAGCAAATTGCCTGAAAATGTTTCTTTTAACACAAAGAATGGTATTGGTCTTTTCCACGTAAAAGTAAAATGGTCCTCTTTCTTTTCTTTCTTTCTTTCTTTTTCTTTCTTTCTTTCTTTCTTTCTTTCTTTCTTTCTTTCTTTCTTTTTCTTTCTTTCTTTCTTCCTTTCTTCCTTTCTTCCTTTCTTTCTTCCTTTCTTTCTTTTTCTTTCCTCTTATATGAAATCATATGAAGCTTTTGTGACTCATTCCTTACACAAAAATTTCTGTTAATACAGTATTGGAGTAAATTACTTCAAAGCTTTTCTTGTGGAAAGATTTGATAACTATGGATATCCCAACCTGTCACCCAGTTACAGAAACAAAAATGTTAACATATTTATGGCATGGAAGAAAGCACAGACACAAGAGGGTCAGGGAATTCTACAGGCCATTGAACTTAGAGAAAGTCAAAACCAACAGAATCACATTTGCCTGACCAGTACCTTACAGAGTAGAGTAAACAGTCATGCCTGCCTTTTCAAACAGTAGTGAATTGCTAGCTACAAGCAAAAAAAGCATATTTTTTGTAGGTTTAGGGTAATCCCTAAAACCTGGAGAGGAAGCTGAAAATAGAAGACAGGATGGCCCTGAGGCCTTCAGAAACTGCTGAAAACCTCACTATTTCTAGAGTGGCCTACAGCATGTAAAAAAAGCATGAGAATCTCTGAATTTTGACACTTTAGTAAGGCAGGAAAAAAAAGTAGGTGATTTTCTGATAATACCAGCTTTGTCTGAGGGAGACTAGCAGGGTGGATATCAATCTTTGTGTGCTAGAGGGAGAGAAATAGCCAGCTGGGCTAGAATATTAGCCAAAACACTTATGAACTGTGTGATTGTCAAGTACTAAAATGTCACTAGGAAGGTTAAGAGTATGTTTTCTTACTGGGGAATTCCAGAGGAACTATTACTGGAAAAGAAAAAAAAAAAAAAAAAAAAAGGCCAGGGTTTATAGGGCAAGGTTTCAAAACTTTTTTGGCAAGATATAATTTCTACTGCATTATCACCAGCCCTCAATGTCCTGAAGCAAAGGCAGAGACTGGAAGAAATGTGCAGACAAGATGATCCTTCCTTGGCACAGTTACGTACAGATCAGCTCCTGTTATGTCAGCTAAATAAAACAGACTTCACAGAGAAGCACTTGCCATCCCAGTGACTGACACCAGAAGAAGCTCTATATATTAACCTACCTACTTACAGAAGATAGAGGCTGTACAGACCATGTTGACAATGTCCAGCTGTTTCTGAAACATTTAGATGAGAATTTACATGAGGAGCAAAAACAATATGTTTCAGCAAAATCATGTGAGTACTTTTCTACAGAAAATGCTGAAGTCTGTTATTATCAGGAGTACCTGAAACTGTGTATTTAACAGAAACAGCAACATTGCCTGCATTTCTTGCAAAGATGTATCTGAGGTTAAAAAAAATCACATGATTTGACACCAAAGCAACCTCTGATAGAGTAAAAATAGGTTTAATACATATTTACTTCAGTCAAATGTGATTAATTTGAACAGCATGAACTGGTATGGGATTTATGCCTCTGTTTAAAGCAGTCTGAAGAAACAGCTCCTGTGATAAGCTCATGACATTCATTTAACTTAGTCTGAAAACTAGAGATGGACCATTTAGTCATTGTCACCGAATACTTATCCATTGATATTGGAAATATTAAAAATGTTTCTCAGTTCTGTCCAAACTGCTCTAGACTTAGATTACCTCTAACCCAGAGTAAATGCCTTCAACTTCATTCTCAACCTCTAGAAGGCACTGGCTCCTGGGAAGAGAGAATTTGTGCCTATGTGTTAGCTTACCACACTGAGATTTAGGGCATCTGAAGTTAATTTTAGTGGCCCTTCCACTGTAATCAGATAGCTCCTACGTGTCTATTGAAATGTCATTTGTCACAGCTCCACGGTGGCACTTAGCTGGTGTGTTGCTGTTGCTGAGTTCTAGTGCTGCACCCCAAGAGCTGAGTCCTGCTCTCCATTATATTTGAGCAGAGTGTGGGGCCATAAGCAGATATTGGCCTCTTCACCAAATTAAAACAACATCTGACAAGTGATAGATCAGTAAGGACAGAGGCTTTATTTATTCATACGAACCCCTCAGCAATTTAGCTGGTTCCCTAAATGTCTTGTTAAAGAAAAGTGAGTTGTCTCCACTTGTCTTATATTTCTACCCACAAAGCACTAAGGATCTACCTAATTTTATCATTCTCAGAGCTACTAAAGATGCCTTTACCTACTTTATTTTTCCTTTTCTTTTGCACAGCAATTGCACCCAGTGGAAGGCTGCCTCTCTGTAAGTGACCATTTTAAAGAGTCAGATACTCAAGAAGATGAAATAGTTCTGTAATTTTGCTTGTGTAAAGTAGGTGTATTTTTAAAAAAAATCACTCCCTGGAGGAACTGCAATCCCTTATATTTCTAACTGACAAAAGGGAACATCTCTGAAAACTGCAACTTACCTAAAAGTGAAATAAAAAAAATAATGATAGTTTAATGTGAAAAGAGAGACAAGGCACTGAGAAATAATATGTAATTGCAAGTGAACAAAAAAATAACTGAGCATAATAAAATTATTATACTCATGTTTTATTCCTAACGAACCAAGCAGTAAATATTTTATTGCAGAACTAAGACTAATAGATCACTAAATAAAGGAAATTTTTTTTCACAAAATTAATGTTGTATGATAAGCCCCCCAGTCACTTTTCATAGGAAGGAAAGGAAGAAATATCCAACTTTGATCTAAAAGTACAGACCAGAAAAGCTGTATTTGGCTGCATGTGATTCTAATCAAGCAATAACATCCCTATCAAAATGAAGTCCAAGCAATTTCCCCCACAGCAAGTTCACCTTTGATAAAAAGTTGAGCACTGTCAATGCTCAGTTTCTGTAGCATCTCCAAAAACAGCTGAGGAAGCAGATGCAGAACCAAAATGCAGACCTGGTGGTACAACAGGCAGATGATGGGCCAGCTCCCCTTTCAAGGCTCTTTGTGTTTTACAGTGCTGACAACACTGGAGCTTGTTTTCATTAGTGTACTATCCAGATATGACTCAGAAGACATATGGAGAATGTGTACAACCAAGACTCAATTTTTAAAGTCACTTTTCTGTTCAAAACCACACTGGGAAAAAAAAAAAAAAAAGAAAAGAAAAGAAAAAACCCCCAAACTAAAACAAAACAAAAACCCACAACAAAGATGTGCTAAACTGACAAAAACTGTTACTAATAGCTGCCTAAATCAATAGGTGGTCATCTCTTGCCCTCTAACTTCAGTGGGGAGGGGAAAGGGGAAAGGTGCTTGATGTATAACTATGAAAAATGTTCATTTGAGGAAAAGTTTTAGATTAGCAAACCAGAACACTGAATACTATCTAGATTACAGAATAAAAAACTTGGTTTATGGCAGATGAACATGAACCAATTATATTGGCTACTATTCAAAATAAGGGGAAAAATATATCAGATTTCAGTTTGCTATTGAAACTATTACATCACAATATGCCTGCAAAATAAGAAGTGCCTATAAACAGGAGAACAGGCACTTGTGAAGTCCAGTTTGGAGCTATATGCGTGGCATGGCCATTTGCTGGGGGATCTGTAATCCATACTAGAAAGCAACAGTAGATGGCCTACTTTTCACAAAAAGTGAGAGCTAGAGAAAACCACATTGTGCCATAGGGAGGGGAAACACGGGCAGAGTCTTCATTATTAATTGGCATACACAGAAAGAGCAAGCAGAAACAAGACAAGTAAAAGAAAGAAGGGAATTCTCCCCAGAAACATATGGGAAGCACAAAACAGAAGTAATAAAACATTAAAGAATAGGGGTACAAACACCATCATGTCCAGAAAGTGCAGTCACTGGTAATGACTGTAATGAAAGCACTGGAAGGGTGAATGCAAAAGTTAATGGCTTCTTTTACACGTGTGAGAGGGTGCACAGAAAAAGAGCAGGGTATCTAAATGTATGAAAGAGTCTTCCAAGTATCATTTTCTATATAACTCACCAGGTTTCACCAAAGGGAGAAGTAAAGGAAAGCACAGAAAATTCCACTTTGACACCTGTCTTTCAAAGCTGATTTCATTTTCACAATTTATCTTTGTAGTCACTGCACAGCAGAGGACCCAAAGCCAAGCACTGCTAGCATGTCACTCTGGCTACAGACCTGGTGTTCTAATCACTTTCTTTATGGGTCCACTAAACCATCTCCATTTTATAATTAGCCACCAAGGATAATTTTCCAGCTAATTTTGCCATGTAAACCCTACAAAGGCTCAAATCCCTAACGAAAATGAAGCACCCAGTACTGCTGAGGTGCCCTCTCTTCAAGAAGCTGAGCACAAGTTTTTTCAATATTTTTTACTATCCTTTTCCTATCTGGTTAAGCTCTCAAACCACAAGTTGGCTGATGTTGTCAATTGACATTTACAAGATACCTTGGGAAGTATTTTTGCAGGTCACAGAAGTTATTTCCAGCACTGAAAAAACAGTGCATGCAAACATGCAATTTGAAGAATTATTGCTAAAAAATATTTGTTGAGCACATTTTCAAAGTTCATACCCAAACTTTGTTGGACACAAATATTTAGTAATAACATAGTGATGGCTTCAGAGTTATCTAAGTGATAGCAATCACCTATTCAATCACTTGGTCTGGCTTCTAAGATCCAGCAAACTTTCTTTAAAAGCTAACAGTGTGATGTAGGAATAACTTAATGGAATTGAATGACAGCACAAGGAATGGCCTTCCTTATGGGCACAAGGAAGAGAGGAAGGAGCACTGCTGTATTTGTATACACAGCTTTACTGCAAACATAATTTGACTACCTCTTAAACAGCAGTGAGTAACAAGGGTTGCAAGACATAGAAATGGAGGTGATTAATTCTGTCTTGGCCTGAAAAAATTACTTTTCTTGCCAATATTTTGGCACCTCCTACTGACTAATACAGAAAGGAGTGACATAGGGCCTGAGGATGTAAAACAGATATGGTGAAAATGAAAAGCTTTAGTAGCTTGCCTACAGTAGCCTACCACAGCAATGGAGTAAGAGTGTAGGAGAGTGGAAAAAGAATAGATTGATTCCACTTCGCAGTATTCAGTCAGTTAAATGATGGGAGAAGATCTGAAAGGGGCAAGGCTATAAACATGTAAAATACAAAATATTTTATTAAGATAGTAACAGACTACAAGGGAAATAGGGCTTTGTGTGAGAAGTGTAAGTGTCCATGACAAATCTAAAAAATGAGATTAATAATGGGTTAACATCTGAAAGAAAACATGCAAGAAATTACTGCAACCAGTGAGTTAGAACCACAGAAGGAGATAAATCTCCTTTACATATCTTCCAGTAATAGGAGAAATTAATTAATTTTAGAGACAATGAACTTGACAGGAGTCTGCCCATGCTTTTATTTAAATTAGTGTAAATCACCTTGTATTTCCTTCCAATTTATCAAGTCAGTAGAACAAGAGGGAAGAAAGACTGCTGTAATGGGGAACCAGGCCCTTCCAGCTGCATGGCAGTGAGGAAAGGGCCAAATGTAAGCAGTTGGTGTCCATAGGAGCTTGCTGTGTAGTGCATTGCACAAATAAGTGACTAAACTCATTTACATGTGTTTACTCCCAACTACACTGCTATGGTTCATAGATTAAGCTCTGCTTTCAGGTACAGCAAGGTGTACCTATAGAACCTTGCAAAACATCACCAGAGTTGCTTTGCATTTACAAGAGCAAAAACGGGAGAGAAGGAACCGACGGAATTCTCTGCTAAACTGGTGCAAAGGTGCACCTCCCTCAGAGGACACTTTTAAAAGCAACCATGGAACAAAAGCCTCTCTGCTTGCCAGCCAGGCATACATTATAGTAACCACACCCTTGTAGGTAAACATCTACAAAGAGCAAATCACTTCTTTTGTGAATAGGGTTTACTTTATCATTTTGAAATGCATATTGCTGTTCTTTGACATATTAGTATGCTTAAAGGAATCATTTAAGGAAATAAGCTTATTTGCATATGTTTTCACTTATTTGTCCTCTCCTCTGTTGTTAATCAAATTTGTCTAATATTTTTATCACATCACATTTTATATAAAAAATTGAATAAATAAACATCATGATGGCCTTTCAAGTAGTAGTTGCTGGCAATAAAATAAAGTCAAGGAATCACATAGTCTCATGTGTCATTAAAGAAGTTGCAAAGGCTGTATTACTCCAGGTATTCTGGTAATATACAATGTCAATACCCCATCATGTTGCAAATTTTGTATTACTTTGAATGCCAGTGCTCCACTGCAGGTTAAAAAGATGAAGTTGCAATATGTGCAATGAATGCTTCTTATTGTTAGTACTGTGTTTTAAAAAGAAATCAGATTGTTCTGTGTGAGGATGTAGGGCATCACATGGAAAGGCTAGTTTTCAGAGGAGGCCCTGCTCTTGGAACACCACTGAGGCCACCATGCTTGGGCAGCCAACTGGACATGGGATTCTGCTTGTGTCCAAAGATCCTGTGTCACTTGCCCCAAGCCTCCTTTTGCACCTACTGTACCATGCTGTTTCAGAACAAATGAAAAAACAGCTTTTGTACAACATATGTTCAGTTCCTATAGTAAGCTATTTTTGCAGTTGGAAGGCCTCAGGCATTACTATCCTTTCAAGCCATACACAAACAAAGAGGGTTTACCACAAAAAAGAGCCTCTGCTGATGAGTGTAAGGTTTACCTTTGCTCCCTCACTCAAGATCCTAATTTCATCAAGTTCTATAAAGTTTCAATTGATTCAGTGTCACCTTATCATTGAATTCTTATTGCCACCTGACCTAAGGTCAACTATATTTTCAAAATAAATAAAGAAAAAGATATAATGCAATCAACTTGTATTGCCTGAACGTTTGCTTTCTCATTTCTGTTGTACACCAGAACACACTGGGTTTTCAGTAGAGGTGCTCTGCTATAATCAGGGTAACAGTGGTCTAGAGGGCTCTAAACCTGCATGTGCAGAAACCAGAGGTACAGACTTAAAGATCTAGGCTACACTATCTACACTGCTGGAGTAGGAGCCAGCCCAGCACCTCTTCTCTCTCTAAGCACAGGGATGCATATCCTAGGAGAGACCTTGTTTCCAGCTGCTAAAAGTTTCCAGTCAGCTTCCTACCCTTTCTCTTGCTTTCCAGCCTGACTGCAAGAAAATGTGAGTGTGATGGTGTGGAGGGAGCTGTATCTCCTGCTGGCCCACATCTGTTGCCATCTGTTTTTGCCTTACTCGGGACCAGGCCATGTCCATTTTCAGCAGGGGAGGTGGTTGCCACTCACACCTAAGTGTTTGCTGTTCTTGGAGTCCCAGCACACATGCAAATCTGGGTGTTAACATATCCAGCTACCTTTGAGGCAGGTATTCCTCAGGAAGACACCAGCCTGGCCCTCACACACTGAACAGGTTACTGGAACAAAAATGTTAATGCACATTGTTGGACATAATTTGATACATGATAAAAGAGGCATTAAACCCTGGTCTCCTGCCTCCTTCCCCATAACTTTTAATCAATCTTCTTATCTCCTTTTATGAGGAACTTGTGAGGAAGTCTACATCAAAGGAAAACATACATTTTTATTTTGCTTCAAATGTGTTAACAATATTTATTTAAAACATTTCTGGCCAAAATACCAAAAATCACCTTATGTTCAATTATAAAAACACCACAACTGCATTTGAAACTTTACCGTAACTACAGTCTAAAAGTGAAACTAAAAAAGTGAAAGTTCCTTGTTGTTTTATGATACACAGGCTGAAAGAAGTGCAGAAAGTAAATAAAAAAGCACACATAAACATACATTTATAAAACTGCTTCTTGAATTCTAAGATATATGTGCACCAAAGGGAAAGGTGGCAATTTATAAAACTTTTGACAGGATAAAACCACATGTGATCATACAAGTTGTTAGACACTGTTTTCTCAGTATTCCTTGCAGATTCTGTGACAAATGCAGAAAAAAATAGGAGCACATAGGTAGAGACTGCTGCTGAGATTTTCCAAAGTCTGAAAAAAAGTATGCAACTATCTCCTGTACATTTGGAATATGTTCAGGCTTACTGCTCTTCTCACAGCTGAACTTCCTTCATGATTCCTTTTCTATTTGGTTGTGCCTGGTTAAGTGACGTTGGCAATACCCAGCCCAAGCCATGCCAGCTGAACAGCAGAACGCAACAGGAAAACAGTAAGGAAGAAGACAACATAGATTTGATTGACATCAACAGATTTGGTACTAAACCAGGATCCTTGAAACTTTCTTCACATGCTTTTAAACTTCATCTCGAGGTTTATGTTAGGGCTGGAGGTGCAGGAAATCAAGTAATTCAACTTGTATTTACCATTTATATAATTACTTTTATTAAATTACCTATATAACTCGTGTAAGGAAAAAAAAAAAAAACACCCAGAACATGCAGTTACACTGTTTACAATTTTACAATTACTCTGTCAGTTGATGCAATTACTATAAATAGGCTCAGAGACATCACTAATTAATAAAGTTGGAAGGGTAATGTAAGAAGAAATCTGCTGCTTCACATTTAAGGCATATGATATCTAAGTTGAGATGTAGAAAGGTGATTTTTCTTTTGGGCTTTGGCAAGAATACATTATAAAGAACCCTCACACATCAAAGTCCCCCAAGCTACAGATGCTTGGGAAATAAAGCAAAATAGTAGAGTTGTGGCTTGTTTCTAGCTAAATTTTAAACATTTAGAATGAAGAAACATCAGTGGAGTGCATGCACACACCTTACTGATTTTAGTGGGGTTTATACATGCAGAGTGAGTTGTGGAAGATTGACCTTTAAACCTGGAGCAGAGGTGTCATTTCTCTCTGTGTTTTGAACACAGTAAGATGTGTTTTATTTGCAGTTTTATGTAATCTTATAAACCAAATGTAGTGGATTCTTTTTCCAATCTGGGATGAAAAAATGTGTTTCTTCAGAGTCACTAGAAAAGAAATATAGCCTTGCAAAAAAAACTGTCAGAAGAAAATTGCGCATATTAACAACTCTCTTGAGAGCAATAATAGACATTCTTTGCATTTATTCAGCAAATTTACATCCAAATCGGGAAGATGTTGGATTTATCTCAGTTAACACTGAAATATTTGCAAAAATCAATAAGGGAAAGTGTTTCCTGCAGAAGAAGGAAGAGATAACCTGCACAGTTTTGTTTGTACCTCTCTGGGATACTGTAGGCAAAATGACCACACCGCTTCAGTGAAGCACGCATTTTCAGTCACAGAAAAGTAGCACATACCCTTAACAGTAGATCCAGTGAATTCTGTCAATTTCTTACAGCTCCACTGATGACAGGCCAAGCTCTGGGCCTTCTGTGTATGTAAGCAACACTCACTGTTGGAGCAGTACTTAGAAAACTCTCTTACTTCTAAATAACTTTCAGTAAAGGGTTCAGGAACATTTTACACACACAGAATTTACACTCCTGTGGCTTATTATCAGTTTTGATTTTGCAACAGTAATATCCCAAACACCTGGCAACACTGTGGACACGAAGACATCTTTCTGTCTTTTCTCTGGCCTCCTGATTTCCTTCATTGCCCAAATACATATTTACTGGGGAAAAAAACCCAAACTACAAAACAACTTAAAAATCCAATGGATTTATATGAGCAGCCTTGTTCTCTGCTGATGCCAAAATGCATTTTGTACAAAGGTGTAGAACAGAGCTGAATTAGTCTTCAATTTTCCCGATTAGTGTTAACCCCCCCACACACGCACTTCCTCGCAGAGGAATGCTTTGCAGACATGGCACTGTACAAAGCCCCTTCGCTCGGCACTAACACTGGTCCCCGGTGCAGCAGACCCATTTTACAGGTAGGCAAACAGAGGCCGGTAGGCACGGCACCTCCTACCGGAGGCTTGGGTAGGGCAGAACAGGAACGACGCGCACCCTCCGGCTAATTTAGCACGAGGTGCGATCCCACGAAAGGACGCGTCCGCTCTTGGAGACAGCCCGGGCTGTGTGCCCGTGCCCGCACTGCCCGCGCCGTGGCTCGCGTTACGCGGGAGCGCTCGGAGCAGAGCGCTCGGTGCGGGGCTGCCCGCGGGCCGTGCCCAGCGCTCGGCCCCGGCCCGCCCCGCCTCGCAGCCCGCTGCGGCCCTCCG
>VZRH01003799.1:280262-301863 GCA_013397555.1 Urocynchramus pylzowi | reverse complement strand
GGTGCGGTGCGGTGTCCGCCTCATCCAGCGGGCGCGGCGCCGGCGGGAGCGGGCGCGGGCTTTGCCCCGCGGGGCTGGTGCCCGAATTCCTTCAATCACGGTAACAGCAGCGAGTCATTTCCTCTACACCTCCTATTTTTTTTTTCTTTTCTTTTTTTTTAGTCCCTTTTTTTTTTTTTTTTTGTTTTTTTAGCTTTTTCCTCTGTGTATCGTTGCACAAGCCGGGTGCCTCGGCGAACCGCGCAGCGCGAATGGGCGGCCGGGGGACTCCCGCTGTCCCGGCCGGGCGGAGCGCCGTGCCGTGCCGTGCCGCCGGGGGGGAGGCTTCAGGGCAGCAGCCGGAGGTGCAAAATAAAGTTTTAGAGCACCACTGAGGGCCAGGTTGACTGAAGAAACTACCGAGCGTCCCGGAATCCCCGGGCACTTTTCTCCTGCTGGAGAACGCAGGTAGTACAGTGGAGTTTGCTCGGTTCTGCGGTGCCAGCGAGGCCCCAGTCGTTTAAATAACCCTGTTACAGAACTGGCCCCGCACTGAAGTCCTTAAACGTGTTGGCCGCTGATGCCCTGCTGCTGCTGCTGCTGAGCGGCGTTTCCCTGCGGCGCCTGGTCCGCACCGCCGCGCAGGAAGCGCCGCCGATGGATGCGTACCTGCTGGTTGCCGGATAACTCATTTTCAAAATGATACTTGGAAACTGTGCCACAAAACTTCCTTTGGCATATGGGCAGCGGTGCAGCTGTCTCTGTGTGTCACTGAGAAAAGTGAATCTGCTTTGAGCGGCGGCTGGGGACGGAGCCGCGCTTGTGGCAGCTGGAGCGTGGGAGCTTTTGCTCAAGCACGGGAGGCTCCAGCTGCCAACGAGGGGTGCGTGCGGAGTGGGAGCTGCCATCGGGGCTTGCTCCCAGTGCTTACGGGGTCTGGGGAATAGGGAGTGAATCGTGGGCTGCCGTGCTGCGGCGCGGTGGGCGCGAATTGAGGGTGGCAGCGATGGGCTGGGTGCGTGAGTCAGGGGCGCCCGGCAGAGGCTGCAGGATGACCACACACATCACAGCAGGCTGTGGAAAACTTTTTGCATGTAGTATGTAAGCACGTTCTTTCACGACACAGGCCAGAAAACAGGGTGGAAGATGAAGGGTGTGATTAGCCCAGTGCTTTTAAAGAATGTAGGTTCAGCAGCTTGCCTTTTGGAGGTGTTCGCATCTTGACTAACAGCCACCGTGCTTCACTGCAACTTAATTGAGAGTAATCTCCTGAAAACAGGTCAACAGCATAAACAGGGCCTGGTGATTTTATTACAAAATAACTTTATTTCAATGTCTTAGTCATACTTTTAACACACCACAGCATGCCATACCATCAGATATATCACAGTTTTTAATCTTAATGACACTGACTTCTTTCTAACACTCGTGGCTAGCATCTCTTAGCTGAAGTATCAGAACTGCTGCTTATACCTTAGAAGTAAAATACTGCCCACCAGAAAGGCATGTCTTGTTGCAAAACACTCTCCTTTAGATTTAGTTAGCTAGGTGGAGAAAGTGCTGTTTGTGAAAAGAGTCATGGAGTCCTTTTTACCCATAGATAGCCTCTGGGGAAATCCCTTAGTCATGAATTAGGTGAGCAGAGTATTTCAAAAAGAGTATGAGGGATTTAGAAATAGATTAGAGGTAATAAAGTTATAGAAATGGACTATAGAAGGGTTCAGTCATTCATTTGTTGGTCGCAGGATTAAACAAACTTGTCCTCAGTCCTTATATGTCCAAACCCATAAATGGAGGGCATATTTTATATTAGAGCTTATTGCATGTTAATGCTGCCACTTACTGTCTTTACTTATTGGAAAAGCTTGTGCCTTCTCATATGGGGTTCATAAACATTTTCTCAAGCAAGGTTATTGTTTAGCTTTTTGTTTTGCTACACAGTCAGTGTTATTTTGGAGCAGCATAACAATCTGCTGTATTAAGCATAAAAAAACACTAATATTTTTCAGAATGTATGGCACGAGTTAAAGATCTTAAACATGTACTCATGTACTGGACACAACCTCTAGTTGTCTTTATTGTCCCAAACATTGTATTTTAATTTGAAACCTTCATTGGTTGAAAGTTTGCCAAATGTGTAATTCACCACTGATCTAACATTAGGAGCAGGTCTAAACATGCACAGTAATACGAAGGTTGCCAGCCCTTTGCCTGTATCTGTGGATACCAAAAACAGCAGAACCAGTTCAGAATACTAGAACAACAGAATGCAGAACAAAATCTTGTTGTGCAAGTTTTAAAACTTTTATCTGTGTAACCTTTGGAAGGATTGTAGTGGGGGGTTTTTTGTGTTTTGTAATTAAGTAGCTCAAGTCCTCATGCTCCACTCTGTCTCTCTGTGTTTCCTTTTGCAGCATATATAGTAGTGATGAGGATGAAGAAGATGTTGAGGTGTATGATCACGATTATGATGGTCTGCTTCCTAAGACTGGAAAGCGTCACTTAGGGAAAACCAGGTGGACCCGTGAAGAGGTAAATCCAAGTTCATTCCTCTCCTGCATGTAAAAAGATAAGAGAGAGCATGGATCACATTCTTCTCCAAGTTGCTTCATGTTCTTCACCATATTGCTAATCTGCAAATTTACTTCAGTGGCAGTCCATATCTGCGGACAACTTTTTTGACCCACTAGCTACATTTGGTGTTTTAGTTAACTTTGAGCATAGTTCTTACCTTTTAAATGAAATATATAAACACAACTTTTTCATTTCCACCATGCTCTGTGTTAAAGTATGTGATGTGTGAATCTGTGTGTAATCCCTGTTGGAGAAGCAGATTCCAAATCACCTGTAGCAGCGCTTCGTTGTTGCTACTTGCCTCTTTCTGTTTGGAAACTGTTGCTGTGCGAGAACTGATGTGTGTTCAGTGTCCCACAGCAGCAAACCACTGTGGCAAAAAGTGCTGCAGTCCTTCTGTACCGCTGGAACTTTGCGCTTTATTTCCACTTGGAATCATAACAGTGCAATTAAAGTAAAAGCGTAAAAGCTGGAGGAGAGAAATCCAGCAGTACCAAAACTGAGCATTTGAGATGTATTTTGCTTTTCAAGGTCAGAATGTGTTTTACTCATGATACCCTTGTGCTGACTTTCTGGGAAAATTGTGGTACCAAACTCCTTTGCCAGGTGGATCTCCTTTAGCCATTTGAGTTTGTTTGGAATACATTAATACAGTTCTTGAGTTATGTTTTGACTTTCTCTTCTCTAACAATGTGTATTGATGTAAAAACAGTGGCAGGTCACCCCTTGAAAGCTTTTTATTTGTTTATTTTAAATCATAGTCTGCCCTTTCAAAGGTGGACGTGATTGTAATGTGGCCAGGGTGGAAAGGATGGCCATGAAGTCCAATGGCCATTGTCCTGTCTCATGAACTGGGAGCATACTGGGAGGTGCTAACTGGGGAAGGAGAGGGCTTCTCTTCTCCACTTATCTCTTGGAGCATTTCTGGTTTGTTTTATTCTATCTCGACCTTTCCCAGTACATAAAGACATTTGTCTTTAGGGTCTATATTTCTGGTCTTATCTTTAAAAAGATTGGACCAAATTTTTTGCTATTTACAAGTATGCAAAACTCCCTCACATAGAACAGGAGCAAAAAGGAGCTGCTAGTTTTATTGTGCATTTATTGTAGGTGGATAGGCCATGAGCAAATCACTGGAACTCCCATTACTTGCAAGACATATAAAGCTTAAGGCTGTGATTTTCAGAGATTCCCAGGTAGCTGAGTGCCTGAGTGTTACTGAATTTCAAGGTTATTCTGATGCTTGGCATCTAAACACCCATTTCCTCCTGTAAATCCAGTCCAAGAATAACAGTTACAGTGCTTTGATGAGTAAAATGGGAGTGTATATTGTGAGTCAAAGAACTGCACAGAAGTCAGTCTTTCTCCTGCAACACAGTAAAGAACCTACCAAAATCCAAAGGAGTAGAAAAATCTTATGCTTTACGAATTAAAAGCATGCAAAGTCTACAGACCACCCTCCCTTACACTCAGAAAGCAGAAGTAGACACATAAGAAGCTACAAGAACGAATTTTAAAAAAAATCATTTGGATTATAAGAGATTGCAATATTAATTATATCTGGGGGGGGGTTTATGATTCAGGATGAGAAGTTGAAGAAGCTTGTGGAGCAGAATGGCACAGAAGACTGGAAAGTCATTGCCAATTTCCTTCCTGTAAGTGGATATTGGTTTCTGTTTCCAGATTTAGTAGCAACTCTTTATCAAGGGGCTTCCTTGATAAAGGGGAAGGGGAGTGGTTGCTTTATAGTTACATTTTCAGGGGAGATATAAAACTTCCACAAATGGAGACCTTAGAAAATCAGTTAGATTACTGTGGAAACCCTTACATTTATTTTTCCTTTCATTTCTCAGAAAGGGTTGGAAAAAATCAAACAAGCAAAAATGGGGGATGGTGGGGACTTGCACAGTAGATGGTCAATGTGACAGTGAAACAAAATGTCTCAGCACAGCAAAAAAAAAAAACTTTGATTAATTGTAAGTATGATTTTGAAGAAAATTGCTTTGTGTTTGGCTGTTGCTGAAATACTGCATGTGAAAGCATGCCAGCTATTGTGCAGATGGAGAAGATAAAATCTGTGTAGTTTTGGTGATGGAGTCCTCAATGCAGAAGTGATGGAAACCCTATCTGTTCTGTGAGCAAATTGATAGCTGACCACCTTCTTCTCAGACTTACTGTATCACTCTGTGTTGTTTAGTAGCCTGAGTTGGTAGTGAAATACATCAAAACAAGTGTATGTAAATAAGAGCATTCTCACTATACTTTCATCTTTTCTAAAGAGTTGTCCACTTTGTGTAATTCCCATTTCACTAGAATCGGACAGATGTTCAGTGCCAGCACCGATGGCAGAAGGTACTAAACCCAGAACTTATTAAAGGTCCTTGGACTAAAGAGGAGGATCAAAGGGTAGGCAATCAGTTTTTCTTTCTGTCTGATTAATGCCTTACGAGCAGATTTCAAGTATTGGGGCAAAACTCCTGGAAACTTTGGTGGTCTCAACTTTATTGTGGCCAGAGGCAGATTGTATTTGTGTAGTGCTTTTTAAGTTTGCTATGCAAATAAATGACTGTTGCTTTACAGCACTGTAATGTGGAATTGCAGTCTAGAAATGCCTTAACTATTACCAGATTTTTCCTTTTGGGTAAAAATATGAATGGGAAGTGGGGAACCTTAATTACTATTAGTTTTACTTTGGCAGTTTTGAGAAATGTTGTCAAAAATATTGCTTCACCGCAGAAAAAAAATTTCATTGATTCATCATGCATCATTAAATACAGGCAGTTTTTATGT
Organism: Urocynchramus pylzowi; assembly: GCA_013397555.1. Lineage (NCBI taxonomy): Eukaryota > Metazoa > Chordata > Aves > Passeriformes > Fringillidae > Urocynchramus > Urocynchramus pylzowi. The sequence goes on along the minus strand of VZRH01003799.1, from coordinate 296,520 downwards.
CCTTCTTTGAAGGTAATAGAGCTCGTGCAGAAATACGGTCCAAAGCGCTGGTCTGTCATTGCTAAGCATTTGAAGGGAAGGATTGGAAAACAGTGCAGGGAGAGGTGGCACAACCATTTGAATCCAGAAGTGAAGAAAACCTCCTGGACAGAAGAGGAAGATAGAATTATTTACCAGGCACACAAGAGGCTGGGAAACAGATGGGCCGAGATTGCAAAGTTGCTGCCTGGACGGTAATGACATATGCTTTTAGCTCTTAAAAAAGGAAAAAGCTGCAGGTCTGAGCAGTCTGTTTTGGTTGCCTCAGGCTGCACTGCATAAATCGAAAAAATTTTGGAATCAAAACCTGGGAAGCCAGTGACACCGATGTGCATTTTTCCCAGTGGGGAACTTCAGTGCTTGGTCAGTACACGCCAGCAGTGTGCTATTTTTACAGGCTTTTAATGTTTGCCACAGGTAAAAAAGCCAGTAACTGGAGCAAGACCATAAGAGTTTCCTAAATGTCTGTGCAGTCTTATTTGTGCCTGTGATGACTGTCAAAATTTAAATCAATTTAACAGGGAAGGATCAGGCTCTGCAAGTGGAACATAATTTGCATTCAGCTAAGTGTATGCCTTCAACATGAAATCCAGTCTGTTTATTCAAAATTATTTAAGAGAAGGCTTGTTCAACTTTTGTAATTGCTCTTGAATCATCCAGATGATTTTGACCTGTTAAAAAAGCATGTGTAAAACAGGAGAAACTTTTTCCTCAAACTCTGGTCCTGGAAATACTTGTCTCACTGAAAGCCTTTGTACAACTTGTATATAAACTCAAAGATTCAGTGTCTTGCTTGATTAAAAATGACTCAAAATATGGGCAAGCAAATAATGTAAGCAAGGTAGAGGATTCCCTTCCTACTTTTCTTCCTGCTATTTGATAAAACTTCTTCAAGACATAAATATAAGGCCTAAGATCATGACAGCCCTTTAAGCAGTCATTCCCTGGGCTGCTTTCACCCTCTAGAAGATAACAAGAAAGGAATTAGCCCTTGGAAATATTTTTGTGGCTTCCACACATCACAGATACTACTTTGAATGATAACATGCAGTGGTGATGTTTTTCAAATAGCAGAGCTGTTTTAAAGCGTACTCTTAAAAATCTCACAGAGTTGATAAGTTTGCTTTTCCTGACTCATATATATGAGGATTTGAATCTCAGTTTTTCTGCATCTAAGAAAAATCCCAACAGTTTTGTTTACTGAGTTTGTGCGTACAGCATGTTGTTGTTGCTGTCTAGGTGACCAGCTGCAAAATTGCTTGGAAGTTAGTCTGTTCACAGCTGTTTTCCACAGTCTTTCTTTCCAGCAATGAGACACAATAAGACTCCACTGAAATATTAAGATAGAGGAAGATGATGTAGGCATTTCTTTAGGAAAGCCTCAAAGGGATGTTAGCCTACATTGTCTCCTCACTTCATGGGAATGAGGTGAAGATGAAATCAGTCATTTCTTACAATTTGAAGATGTAAGTCATGAGAGATTGCTTTAAAAAGTATGTAAATAACCGTAGCCCATTTTTCTTTTTCCCTAACCTTTATACTGAGCATCTTTCCTGAGAAGTTGGGAGTAGCATCTCTAGTGGTGGGGGTAGGAAGAAGGTCAGAGAAGAGCTCAGGGTTTAAACAGAAATGCCAGCAGCAGTTCCCTGCCCATTGACCTGTCTGAATTGGAACTGCTCATATTTGAAACTCCTCGAACGTCTGTATTTCCGTTGCAGAACTGATAACGCTATCAAGAACCACTGGAACTCCACCATGCGCCGGAAGGTTGAGCAGGAGGGCTACCTGCAGGAGTCCTCCAAAGCCTGCCACTCCTCAGCAGCTGCTGGCTTCCAGAAGAACAACCACTTGATGGCCTTTGCTCACAACCCGTCGCCACCCGCCCAGCTGCCGGTGGCCAGCCAGCCCCCGCTGGGCAGTGACTACCCCTACTACCACATCCCTGAGCCGCAGAACGTGAGTGCCTGGGAATGCCCGCCTGGCGGGCGGGCTGCTTGTGCCTTGTTGAGTGGTGGGTGCTTTTAGCCATGCCTGGTTTCAGCACGAAGGATTTTCTTCGTCTTGGTGGACCTGGACGTGTTTGATGTCGGAGGAGGGTTTCTTTGACTTTTACTTTGTTCGGTGGTGAAAATAAGTACATTTCAAACTGGTGGCATTCAGGTGGTGGGACTGGGTACAGCAGGTTTAAAAGCCTTGGGAGCAGTTAACATATTTCTTAGAGTTGTGAATATTGAATATCAGTTGAATCTGGTTAATTCTGTGTTCCATTTCAAAATCTCCCACATTCTCTTTAGTAGTATTCTGCTTGTGGGTTGCCTGACAGAACCAAGTGAACAAGTACTGGTTTTAATCTTTTCTATTAATGATTAATAATGAAACAGGCTCCTGCTTCAGACAGTTGCATTGTAGAGTTTAGATGATAATAAAGTGCATCTTTTGCTTTTTCACTTCAATTTAGAAAATCCTTACAAATGTGTCTATAAATTATTCATCTTTTCTTGTTCGGAAGTGTAAATATTTCATATATGAATTTTCTTTCTTCCTCTCTAATGCTTGCTGTCATATTTCTGAAAAACTGATTACTTTTCTTGTGAATTTTTTTTTTTTGCTATTTCATCTCCACAGACTACAAATATTAAGTACCTAACACCAAAGTATATTTAACACAAACTGACAATGCAAGCAGATAATATGATGGAAATAATCAATTTTTGCTTTTTGACCTAGGTTCCTGGTCAGATCCCGTATCCAGTAGCACTGCATGTAAATATTGTTAATGTACCTCAGCCAGCTGCTGCAGCTATCCAGGTAGATAACTTGAACCTTATTTCAAGAGTCAATTTCTTAAATATTTGATAAACTAAAATGCAGACCTCATACATTAAGGAAACATTTTAATGTATTAAGTGCGATGAAAAGAGAAATGGGGAAGGTCGGGGAGTTCTAACATGGCTAATAATTGCTCCTTCTGAAGTGGATTTTAAATGCAGTAGTTGACATCTGGTGTGATGGCCTTCACTTTCTCCATTTCAAATGTCTATACTGAAATTCAGCAGAGACTTTGGTAGTGGAAAACACAATTGACATTTGTTTCATTTTGGAATCTAATTTGGCTGTTATAACCACAGGTCGGCAAACCATGAGCATTTTAGTTGCTACATCCTATCAGACCTTTATCTTTTCTTTTCCCTTAACTCTTAATTTCAGAGACACTATAATGATGAAGACCCTGAGAAAGAAAAGCGAATAAAGGAATTAGAGTTGCTACTAATGTCGACTGAGAATGAACTGAAAGGGCAGCAGGCATTACCAGTAAGATTGTCACTGTGTGCTTGGATGGAGGGATAGCAGCCTTACCCCAGTGCTTGTCTTTTTAACTTTTTACTCCCCTCTGCCTTCAGTACTAATCAAGGCTCTATATTTCAGTTTTAAAAGGATGAAACATAGCACATATGTAATCTGTATCTGCTTCGTCAATTCTTTTATTGAAAAAAAAAATCAAAAAATTTTGCAGGTATCTTACTTCGCAAAGTGGGAGCAGGACTGAGCTCCATAACAAGATGTAATATTGGAAACATGATGATTGTACAAAAACTGAAAATCCTACAGACCTTTAATCAATAATGGGATCTGTGTTTCTGAAAGTGTGCAATGGTTCATGTGATGAAAATGTAGTGCCTGTGCATTAGTTTTTCTTCTCTGTTGCATTCTTTCTTTCAGCTGTGTTTTATACACTTTGTAAGCTTCAGACTTGGTGCATGTTTGAGAATTTGTTTTTACTCCTCTGAATAATGTTAGATTCTTCATAACTGCATGTGTGGAGCAAGTGCTGGCTATTACTGAATTCTCATACTGTGTTGTATATGCCATTGGATGTTAATTTGTGAAAACCCTTGTGTAACTACTTAACACCGTCGCCAAAGCCAAGAATCCCCAAATAATTTTTGAAGATAGGTGATAGCCAGCAGATTCTTTTTTTTTTTTTCTTCTTTTGGGTAATATTTAAATGAATAGTAAAAGAACTGCATGCATGATACGTTAGTTTGGCCACTTTTTAACTTTAGTTAATGTTTTGCAATTTCTTCTGTTGCATGATCACACTGGAAAGAAACTTCTGTTAATTTGTTCTTCTGCTTTCCTAACCACGTTGATTTGACAGCCCCTTCATTGCATTGGTGTAAGCTGTAGCATTAGACAGGGATAGCAGAAGAAAAGGAGATAAGCAGACAAAAGCAACTCTAACTCTAAAAACTTTTAGCCTTCTACAGTGCTGAGCACTCAGTAGGGAAATCCTGCCGTTTCTTGCATCTTACAGAAAAGGACTAGCAGACACTTTTTGAGCACTTGGAGTAACAAAGTATGAATTGATTATGTGCTAGTAATGACATATGCCTATAATCCTGGAAGTAAATTATGAGGTAACTTTGGGATAACAAATACAATGCCAGTATTACTTAAAACAAGATCTTGCACTGATGAAAGGAAACATCTTGACAATTGTTTCATAGGCATAAGCTTTTAGATGATGATGCAACTACTTTTATCTTTCCTCCAGTGGCATCTGACACCTTGTGCAATTTCATTGCTAAGTTCCTTCTGCCTTTCCCCCCTCCCTTTTCTTCTCTTTTTTTTCCTTCTTCTTCCTTTAGACACAGAACCACACATCAAACTACCCCGGCTGGCACAGCACCACAATTGCTGACAGTACCAGGACCAGTGGTGACAGTGCACCTGTTTCCTGTTTGGGGGAGCATCACCACTGTACTCCATCTCCACCGGTGGATCACGGTTGCTTACCTGAGGAAAGTGCATCCCCTGCACGGTGCATGATTGTTCACCAGAGCAACATCCTGGATAATGTTAAGAATCTCTTAGAATTTGCTGAAACACTCCAGTTAATAGACTCCGTAAGTAGACTCGCCGCCTCAGGTGGATTTGTGCATGGTCAAGGAGTAAGGGGTGAGGAGCTGGGATTGTCCTAAATGTGGTTGTTGATTTTTTTCCCGAGTAACTTCGAGTTGCTCCAGGATCTGAAGCTTATCTTCTGACATGACAAAATGCAGCTGCTTGCAAGTGAAGCCCTCAAGCATGGATGCATAGGCTTTTTGTGGGTGTCTCCCTTTCCTGCTACGTCTTGGAATGGGAGTGTGAGTTTCGGCAAGGTGCACAGTAGGAGCTTGAAACAATCTCTCAATTTTAAGTCTCCTTAAAATACAATCAGAGATACCATGAAAAATTTTAAACAATGTGATGATATTTATTGATATTTGAAGTGACACATGACATAGGTTTGGGTGTGGCCGCTCATGTATCTGCATCATTTTCTAGAATTTTTAGTTGTAGCCTCAATAGCTGCTTTTCAAAGTTTAAGGGACTTGCCCTGGCATATGTGAGGGATTCTTAACACACATTTAAATTTCAAGTATCTGACTGACATTGACATGGACCTGTTCTCATGCAGTCTCTGGGATGCTACATGTAAAGAAGTAGCACATTGAATTACATTTGTTAGTGGCAACCTCCTTCAGAAGCAGAGGTGTCTGCTTCATTCGGTATCATTTCCCCTTCAGCACATCCAGAGCAGCATCGCATGTTAGGAGGAGGCCAGTCTTGGTCTACAGCACACATTTTTTTTGTAACAAAAGGCACCATCATCATGCCAAGCAGAAAACACTGGGCAAGCAAATAGTAAGGACATAATTTGACTCATTCGTTAGGGACTCAGTTGCCAGCAACACTACTAGGATGTCAGACAGTTTGATAAGATCAAGGTATGTACTGAAAACACAAATTGTGTTCACAGTGTTGCTGCTCCCATGAACAGGGTCAGGCTGAATTGAACTGGGAAAGACTTTGTTGTTGTTGTTGTTGTTGGTTACAGACATATCCTAGCGCTGCATTTTCATGAGGTGGCACTATACACTGTCTTATAGCTCCGTGCCTCCCACGTTGTTTCAGGATCCTTCATCATGGGGTGATCTCAGCAGTTTTGAATTCTTTGAAGACACAGACACTCCGGCTAGCAGAGCTCCCTCAGGCAAAGTCGTGCAGCTTCAGCAAAGAGGGGCCAGTGCTTGTAGACCGCAAGGACAGCCCACCACAAATTTGAGCAGAGTCATGTCGAGTCAGGCCTCTCTTGGCTCACCAAAGACCTTATCTGCCCCACAGGGCAGTGCGGCTCCGTGGGTCCTTCTTCGCAAAAGGAGAGGGCACTGCGGCCCCTCAGCCAGTGGCCACGGTAGCACCTTGGTCCTAGCTGACGTCAGCAGCTCAACTCCTCCTAAGCGCTCCCCTGTCAAAAGCCTGCCCTTCTCTCCCTCGCAGGTAGATCAAGACTTCTGCACAGATGTTACTAATTCTCAAAAGTCACCCCAGTCTTAACAATTTAGAAACTAATCCTTTGGAACAAATGACTAATTACCGTTGTGCTTGTTGATTTCGCTCCGTGTTTGAATCTTCTCACTGCTCCAAGTCTTCAGTGCTGAGTTTAGTTAATCAGCAAGCTGTTGATTCTTGTCTTTTAAATTCATCTCTGGGGCTTGGTTTTTTGTGTTTTGGGTTTTTGCCTTTTTGGATCTTTTTTGTAGGGGAGTGTGACTCCTTGCTTTACTCTTGCTGCTAACTCCAACTTTAGAGTTTAGAGTTTAACGTTTCTGATCATCTGTGATACTTTCCATCTCTGTCCACTTACAGTATGATTCATTGACCTAGAAAACCCCAAACTGCATTTAAATAGCATTCAGGTTGTGAGACAAACTGACAACAACCAGAAAATTCAAATCACACTTGCTATCCTCTGCCCAGGCCATGAGAGTTGGAATGGAATAGGAATGAGGAGGAAAATGGCCTGTTAAAATGGCCTGGCGTGCCCTTTGAAATTCCTGATGATGGTTGCTTTGTTTCACAGCTGTAGCACTATTTAAAAGTGTTTTGGATTTTTTGTTTGTCTGTGCTAGTTTGCTTTAGTCTTTGATGTCAAAGAAACACTATTTCATGAAGGATAGTAAAAGATTTCATGTAATGATTCCCACTGTATTTCCCATTGCCTATTAGCTATTTTAATCATATGTCATTTTTCCAGTGAAAGCCAGATTTTCTTACATGCCACATTTTTATAAGTGACAGAATCTAGAAGGGAATACACTGAATTGTTGTCAGAATAAAGGATACCACTATGCTCACAGATTTGTAGACTAGAAATAGAAACAATATTTTAGGTTACTAGGTAGAACACATGCAAGAGCAATTTTCTCCAAACAAATAGTGCTGCCTCTTTTTCAGTCAGCTGTTTTCATTCCAAACTATTCCATGCACCCGTTACAGGTGGCAGCTTTCATTTTATACTCTGAAAATGAAGTACTTTCTTTTGAGCGAGATGACAGGAAATTTATTTTCCTGTCATCAACACTTTCACTGCCCTAAAAGCCCCTAAATGCCCCATATAAATATTTGTGGAATTTAACCCTGTTTCCTGTGGGTTTGTTTTTGAAACATCCCTTGCTCATTTTCACCCGGTTTCTTGGGCACACTTGGTCTTAATTAAAATTTATTTGGAGAAAATCCAGATCAGGCTCTGAAAGTGGTAGAAAGTTTTTTTTCTCATTGGAATGGAGTGTCATTTCCTTTAGAATTTCCCTCTCTAACTTCCTGAGCCAAGCCATTGAGTATTTTTAAACAATGTAGTCAGGTACCCCTCATTACCACTACTCGCATCATAGGGTCAGGAGAGTGACTCATGTCAATCAGAAGAAAATAATTTATTTTTCTTTTGTTGAATAACATCAGCTTAAGAGGTCAGCCATGTAATCTGGATGTTCCTGTTAATTTTTTCTTTCCACACGTGCAGTTCTTAAACACCTCATCCAATCATGAAAACTTGAACCTGGACAACCCTGCACTTACCTCCACGCCGGTGTGTGGCCATAAGATGGCAGTTAGCACCCCGTTCCACAGGGACCAGGCTTTCAAAGCTCAGAAGGAAAACCATGTGTAAGTCTGTTGTCTTGTCAAACTCACAGGGGTCCATGTCTTCATATTTGCATGCAACCAAAGTGCTGGGTCAGCATATGCTTTAGGCTGTAAGAGGGTGGGTTTGCACTAGATACAGGAAAAGAATTCTTTACTGAGAGGGTGGTGAGGCACTGGAGCAGGCTGGCCAGAGAAGTTGAGAATGGCCTATCCATGGATGAAGCCCTGGGCAACTTGATCTCACGGAAGGTGTGCTTTGGGTGTTTGGAACTAGATGATATTTAAGGACTGTTCCAGCCTAAACCATTCTACGATTCTGTGCTTCCCGCAGAGCTGTTTGCTCACACATTCAAATTTTTCTTAATTGGGAGTAAAACTTCCACATTATGACTCTTGAGGTGGGTTATTAAATCATATAGGCTCACCAGTTTTTAAAATAAAGCCATTACACCTTATCACAGTCAAATAGATGTTCTGCTGTAAAAGCAAAATGGATTATAGGATGGCTGGGAAATATTTTCCAAAGTCTTACAACAATACCGCCTGTATGCACGCATTTCTGTAAAGAGCTGGTATTTCCAAGCATCTTCCTTTAAAGTTCCTCTCCTTCTTTTTAAAGTTTCAGAACTCCAGCAATCAAGAGGTCGATATTAGAAAGCTCTCCAAGAACACCCACTCCATTCAAAAACGCACTTGCAGCTCAGGAAATCAAATACGGTCCTTTGAAGATGCTGGTAAGAAGGAAACAATGATAAAAGTTGCTTTGATATTAGTGCAGAGGGATGTTCTGGGACTTGGATATAACGTTTCTTTCTTTCAGCCTCAAACTCCAACTCATCTTGTAGAAGATCTGCAGGATGTTATCAAGCAGGAGTCGGAGGAATCTGCAATAGTGGCAGGGCTACATGAAAGTGGACCCCCTTTGCTGAAGAAAATCAAACAAGAGGTAAATCTCAAACTTACCTGAGGCAATTTAATTCAGAACTCTTTGCTGAGAAACTTATAGCAATGCCTTTTCTATTAAATAGCTGTGTCTGTTTTTCTTTCATGTGAGCCCCAAGATCTTAGTGTCGGTTCCATATAGTACACTAGGCATGTCTAATTCATCTCCCATTGATTTCCATAGAAGTCTTTCTGCTGTTTTCAGCAGGGGTTTGCTTGGGCCGTTCTAATGCAGTTTTCGTTTGAAACTTAAAAAGAAAAGAAAAATTAGACATGAATTTGGATTGAATCTTTCAAATATTGGTGAAAAGTATTGAAGAGCCCCATGGGGACCAAGCTCCATGGAGTGACTTAGAAACCTGAACATTTGAGGACATTGCATTATATTACTTTGTCACTAAAGTTCTAAAAATACATTTATTCTCAATACTTTCTAGGGGATTAAACTCCTGAATACTGACAGAGCACTGAGTGCAAGTATTCAAAGTTTTATTAGATGGGGATTTTTTGGAGAACCTTGAACTTTTTTTTCTTCTGCAAAGAGCAAGGCTGCTGTAAAAGATGTTACTGTAAACATGCATTATGCACCTCTGTGAAGAATATTTGTTCATTTTGTTAAGCAACTGACAAAAATCTCCTGGTCAGTTATGTGGTGGTTGAATCGTGCCTTTTCTGCTTTCAGGTGGAGTCCCCAACAGATAAAGCTGGAAATTTTTTTTGCTCAAATCACTGGGAAGGAGAAAACCTGAACACTCAGCTCTTTACACCTGGGTCTACTATGGAAGATGTGCCAGTAAGTATAAGTTTTCACACCATCAAAGGAATTCTTTGTTTTACATCCCTGTTCGATTCTTAAATTGAAGAGAAAGAGAATAATGTTTTCTGATTTTCTTCACAAGTAGGCTTTATTCCTTATTTCTGTGTCATTTTCCTGTACTAAGTATAAAAAGCAACATGCTGCTCTTAATTATCACTCTGATGCCTACAGAAGGTTTCAGAAGTTGCAGTCGTTTTGCAGCCCACAGACTTTGAAGAGCGTGCACTTGGAGGATGCCTGCACCTGTGTGTAGAAATTACTAGATCATGGAGTTAAAAAACAAAGAAAGAAAGAGCGACACTCTCTCTTGGTTTTTGCAAAGGAGACCTTGCATGAGCACAGTTCCCTTTGCATTGCCAGGGCTTATGGACTGTTCAGTGTTACTGTTACTCTTGAACTTGGGATTTTCACTGGATGGAAGACCTTTGCATAGGGCAATGCTCCTGCAAAGCCAAGTCCCGGGGACACCAGGCTGAGGTCTGCTCCTCATCTGTGGCTGTGCCCAGAGTAGCAATTTCTGCACTCAGCCTGAGTTTACTTACAATGCATTCCAATTCAGGTTGTTCCCATGAGTTGCTGAAAAACTTTTTTTTTGTCTTTTCCTGTTCAGAATCTTCTTACCAGTTCCATTTTAAAGATGCCTGTGTCTGAAGATGATGATAGTTTTCACAAAACAGTTGCAGTACCTCGAAACAGGCCACTAGCTAGTCCTCTACAGGTAATTATTCTTTGATAAATGTATCCTCTGTATATAAAAATACATATATGCATTCATATGTAATATATATATATTGCTTTCTCACAGACCAGTTTTAAGTTTTGAGTGTGGAAGAATGAAATGCTCAGATGAATGTGGCTGAGGATCTCACTTTGCCTGTGGAGCATGAGGGCACAGTGGATGCAGCAGAGCCAGGAAGCTAAACAGGGCCCAGCCCTATGTGTGGGGTGTTGTAACTCAGCTGGGTGCAGTGTGGAATTGGTACCACTGAGAATTAACATGGATCAGAGGGTTTTTTTTCTATAGGCTTCTTGTAGGCGGCACTGCTGTTTTGGAGATTTGAGTGCTGTGGTGGTGGCCAGAACTTGGACTAGCCTTGGGGTGAGAGGAGAGACTCTAGCACTGCCTGGCTGGCACAGGTGTGGCCAGTATTGCCCATTCAGCCCAGCACCAGGATGGCCTTTCCCCAGTGAAGGCTAAATGTGTAATTGTTGTAATGTAAGTCAGATGTGAGGCCGGGATTTATGTGTCTGTGCTTTTGCCAAGTGTTAACAAACACAGACATTTGCTGTACTTTAAAAGAGAGCTGTTGCACAGGGGCTGATCCAAAGCCCACCAAAGGCATTAGCAGCCAGTTGTGTACTTTAGGTGAAACCCACAGCAAGTCATTCAGAAAACAAAACATAATTTCTGTATTTCCAAGGTAGATGACTAAGTGATTTTGTAGCCCTTCTCCACATGGGAGAAATAAAGGAAAGTGTCTCATTCCCCAGGGTGAGTCACTGTCAGGAAGGAAATTGTAACTCCATAGTTCCTGACTTTCAGACAGATAGCCCACATGGCTAATCCTTTCTTTCCTCCCTCTTTCCAGAATTTACATTAGGGCTTATTTACAGTAGGAAGGAATGAATAAAGGCTGGTTTTGATTAGGCATTTCTAGCCAGGCATAAAAAAAGGAGATAGTAAAATTTTACACACGTCCCCATTTGGCACAGTTGGCCATGGAGTAGGCTTGTATTTTGTGCTGCAGAATCATTTGATGAAAAACAGCTTTGGAGAGCAGAGACTAGGACTCCCCTTGGCACGGGGACATCTGTAGAGGCCAAAGACTCACATTCAGTATTGTTTATCTGCTCTTCCCCCGTGAGCTGTGTTTCTTGGCTGCACTGTGGTAGACAGCCAAGAGAAGGGTTTGCAGATCCACTGCCCCTGATCTAGGGCAGTATAGAGGGGCTGAATTCAGACCTGCCTCGTGGCAAAGGAGCCTGGCTCTCCAGCTTTGCAGGGGTTGCTGGAGCTCCCTGGTGAGTGCATGGGAGGAGGCTGCTGGTCCCGACACCTGCCTGTGAACCGTGACCTCTGCCAAACTCTGGGCTCCTTCACAGATTTAGGGCAAGATTTTCAGGTAGCTAAGCAGCACAGGCGGTGTGTTGTCCTGTTAGTGGTAGTTGCCTGCACTCTGGCTGTAATAAAAAAGAAGGATCTGAGAGGTCTGTAAAATAGGATCTTTTGATCTTTGGTGTACTGGTGTTATGTTTCCTGCTATCTAAAAATATTTTCTTTACAAGCTGCTATAAACGAAAGGGCTTGTTTAACCTTCTGTCCTCACTCATGCTGATTTTGTTCAGGAAGTTTACATGAGTCAATTTGTGGATCATTCTGGATTCAATTCTTCAGTCCTTGCTTAGGAATACCATGTTAAAAGTCAGGTATGCTAATTGTTTGGATAAAAAGGACCCTCTCTTAAGTAGGAACTGAGTTAAAAAGGACTTCCCAACTCCTCTCAGTGTTTAAAGTGTGTTGAACTGAAAGAAAACGTAGTTGTAAAAAGCCCCAAAATGAATAGTTAGTAGGCAGCTTCTTGGTGTACTAGTATGAAGGTAAAATTGTTCTCTCTGCTGGTGGAACATTGAGCTTTTCAGCTGAAATGTAATCTTAAATGGAGAATGAGGCTTGGGGTTTCTGGGATGGTGGCACAGACAGCTTTTTCGGAGTGAAGCACAGACTCTTTATAACAATGCAGTATTGTCTGCCACTGGCTGCACTCTCTGGTTTGGACTTGGTGTCAGGCTTAAAAGTGATGGTGAAGCTGCTTGGCTTCATGGCAGAGGGGAGCAGTGTGGCCCCGTGCAGCTCAGAAGGGATGTGTAGTCTGGCTCTGTTTCACACCAGAAACTGCTGCTGCTTTGTCCCTAATGCTTCCCCTCCTCCACCCCAGTGTAAATGGACTCATATGACTTGGACATAGCATGTCTAAAGGGTGCAAAGCCATGGAAAACATTAGACATTGTGCTTGTCATTGTTTTTACTGTTTGCTTTTTGTATGTGACCAGTTTTTAGCACATTATTGTCCTATGCTTTCTGCCCTTCCTGGTTTAGAGTTTGGTATCTCACCCTCCCACATGAACACATGCACGGACACAAACAAATACTGGACTAAATCCACTGATCCCATGAAAGTAGACATTAAGCATGAGGGAACTCATGTGGGTGAAATTTAATTGTGTCTGCATATATTGACATTGCTGCAGTTAATATTTTGGGCCTGATCCAACTGTTCTTACTTAGGCAAATTTTCATTGACTTCAGTCCAAGAAAGAATTACAGAATCTCTGCACCTTGGGATCTGTGTATCGAAATGGAAGGGAGACAAAGACATCACTAACTTAGGTTTTTTTAATATGCTTGGTTCCTAAAATTCCATTTTCTTTTAGATTTGAACTTAGAAGACAGGGAGGCAGTATATTTACCAGCCCACAGTTTTCCATTGCTTTAATAATTTGCACTACATTTACACAAAGATATTTGGCTAGGGATAAACTGATCAAAATCCTTGATTACTTATTGTCTTGCTGGTAAATTCCAAAGAAGGCAGGAGTAGCAAATGTTCAAACACATCTCTAATGATATTTTTTATTGCATTTTGGGTACATGACTGATCATATGCCATTTAGTAAATAGCAGCTGATGACCATATCAGATAGCACAATATGATTCACCATCACTTAGCAGGAACAGCCTGTTGCATCATTTGACATGTGAGGTCAGGTAGCTCCGTGTAACACCACTGGAGTTTGGTGCTGTCAGTGTTGCATAGAGCAAAGGGAGAAGAAGCCTCTGGAGACCCAAGAAGAGGCTGGGCTTTATCCTCATTCAATCCCCTGTTAAGTCTTCCTAAGACATTGGATGTAAAGGCAGTTTTGTGTAAGATCTTTCTGGTAAGGTGTGGAGGTTCAGCCAGCTCTTCTGTCCTATGTGACAAATCTCATGGTTGTGCATTGAGTATTATCAGACTGGCAGGAACAGCAATGTCTCACCAAACCCATATGTTGCCTTGGGGTAGACTTACTCTCTATTGCATGGATCTCAAATATTTCATGAGGTTAGTTAAAACATGTGTTTTTGCACCCTACATTTTTGTCTCTTAGTTGCATGTCAGAGAGAATTTGGTCTCACTAGCAACTTTTCCAAGGGTTAAGATTTTGGGATAGCATACTCCAATACCAAGACAAAAAGATGATTTGTACTGAGCATGTGCTTGAATTTTGCCTTGTAAGAGGTTACATAAAAACCCCTCTGTTTCTGGTCCTTCCTATGTGAAAGTTAAATTTCATTTCACATTAAGTTCTGTAGCAGTAGCAGTACATAATTCAAACTATCCTAACATAGACATTTTAACAGATAGAAAAGTAGGCTAAATCACAGACCTTCCACCTAACCCTGCAGGCTATCAAAAGACACCATGAAATAGAGCCTTTTAAGAAAATAGCACTGCTTTGATATCTTCTTCTCCCAGTAACAAAGGAAATAACACAAGGTAGAAGCCCTGCAAGCTAAAGAGAATGTTCTTCAACCCCTAGCTCCTGTCACTTTCCATTTTTTTAACCACAGACTGACACATTTCAGCTCGAATTTCCTGACTTTCAGCGGTTTATGTAGCCATTTTCTTCAAAGAGTAAGTTTAAAGGATTTTAAAACAGTTACTTGGTTAACCTTTTTTCAAGGGTTGGAGCTGTCATGAAGCTTAATTTTCTCAGTTTAAAAGGTGAAATGTTGTTTTATTTGCAGCTGGTTGTAAGACAAAATGGCCAGGAAGGCAGCATGGTCTCCTGCAACAACAGGCTTTCTCTGGTTTTCCTCCATTGCTTTTTGGGGGAAGAAGGTCCTGAAATCTCATATTTTTCTTTGTTTAATCAAGGAGAGGGGGAAGCACACTGTGTTTGAGACTTGCACAGCAGGGGAAAGTAGCCCCACAGGTTTCTCTCACTTGTGCTGCCCCTTCTCTCCCCAGTGAGTGATGTGTACAGGAAGGAGATATGCTTGCCACAGCTGAGGGAACCAGAGAAGGTTCAAAGTTACAGGCCAGTCATTGCATATTTTCCTCCCAGGTCAGCAGAATTTGGGTTACAAACAGATTGGAAGTTACAGCTGCCCTGAGCTGGTGATGGTCTCTCAGGAAGAAAAGTAACAGCTTAACTATTAGTCACATTTGCAGCAATGTATTCTGATCTGTGGGGACAAAAAAAAAAAAATAAAGATGATTACTGGAGAGGGGAAGAATATCCTAGTATGATATCCTTGCAGATGCTTAGCCCACTCCCATATCTCCCATTCATCTTACTTGGGAAGTTCATGTATCTTGAGCAGGAGTTTTATCTGAGTAAGAACTTCAGGGTTAAGCTCTTAAAAATGCCATCAAACAGCTCTGTCTAGCTCTGGTATCATGCTTATAACAAAAGCTGAAAAGCTGGACCATCTTATTCTTTCACATTTAGCAAGCTGTGTTCCTGAGCAACTTGGAAAGCCCCAGAGTTTAGGAGAAGTCTGTCCTGTGCCCCAGAGGTGAGCCAGCAACAGGGGTAGAAATAGTGGTCTGTCTTGTCAAATGAGATGAAAAAATAATTTATGGTCACTTTAGTTTTTAATTAGTCTTTTACTGTCCTGCCAGTTCTGCATCCTTACAGACTAGAAAGCCATGTTATTCATATGCTATTTATTGTATTCTGCTAGGAAATTGTTTTGTTTAGTGCATTGTTTTACTGTTTCAGGACTGCTGCATTTCTGTTGCAAGCCTTCTTTTCAGTGGCATATTCTGCAGACAATCTATACTATGTAATCTAAGGGAAAGCTGACAAGAAATCCAGCTTTTTGCAGCAGGGAAACATAAGAGACCTTCTAATAGTCTGAGAATTTAAAATATTTAAAATACACTATCTTTTAAAAAATTATTTTTAAATACCAGCAAAGCTTGGCTAAATTAGTGGTAATGTTTGTAACACCACTAGCTTTGCTGGAGTTGCTGAAGCTACCTGCCAGCAGAGCAGAGATGTAAAATCTGTCTTCTAACACAGTTCTTTGCCCAAGGATTTCTACTAGACTTTCATCAGTTTGGGAGCTCGGCAGGACTGCAGCAGTGTTTGGTTTTGGCATTGGCTTCTAACACAAAAGGTGTTGTAACACAGGAGCTTTCTTAAGCTATAGAGACAGCACATAAAAAAGCAGTCTGGGCTACAAGAGCAGAAGGACTAGTTCTGTTAGAAAAGCACCTTTCCATATTGTTTTCTTCCCTTACTCTGGTCTGTTTTCTCTAGATGGTCCAAGTTTTTATTTAAAGTGCTTTAACTGGATATCCCAGTTACAGCTTTGACAGTTTGTTTACAGTTCACATTTGCCTGAGGGTAGTTGAAGGCATATTACAGGATAAATAAGGTAGTTTTGCTGCCAGGAGAAGGATGTACTGGTAGGATTATTGAGGTTAAAAAAAAAAAAAAAAA
>VZRH01003799.1:184584-280109 GCA_013397555.1 Urocynchramus pylzowi | reverse complement strand
AAAAAAAAAGGAGAGGAAAAAAAGGGACAGGGAGAATGACATAGCTGGAATTGTACCATGGGTCTGTAATTTAATCCTATGGGAACTCGTAGTACTATACTTTCTTCTCTTTCCCCCCCCAATTCTGTGATTTAACTTAGAGAGAAACTGCCGTGTTTGGAAGAGAAAAATACAGTGGAAGCACTGGCTGAAAAGGTTTAAACTCTTCTAATTGACAGCAAAATTAAGACTGGTCTCCTGCTCTGTGAGGCAATGAAAAAATTGTGTATGTGAAAAAAAATTATTGTGGAAATCCCTTTTCACTCACCCCTGGCTGGGAATTTGGGTGCCACAACAAATACCTCAGTCTTAGATGACTGAATTTCGGCTGGATGAATCCACTGGATCAATGAAAACATGTCCATCAATTTTGGTGGGGTTTGGGTCAGGCATTCTGGCTTCTGGTTACAAAGATCTTGTTTTCATCCGTTGATTTGCAGAGTTAGACCTATAAATGTGATCTGGAGGATGCAATGAGCATTCTGCAACAGGAGTGTTCTGGCTAGGGTTTCTGTGCTTTTTCCTGCATGCCTGTAGCCTTCTGCCTGGGTCTCTTTCCTTCTGACACATTTGTTGGGCACTGCAGTCTGCGGGGCTCTGCCCCTGTCCTGTAACAGCCCTGTCAGTACTTGCTGCCATGCTGGTGTGGAAGGAGGCATTGTGGCCTCCCTTTTTACAAAGAGATCCCATAGCTGTGTGTGACCAGGCCTGGAAAGGCACTCTACCTGGGTTGTGGGACCCAGCACTCCCTGCCAAGGAGGGAAGGAAAACTGCTCCCATCAGGATGACTTTCACACGTGCCTCTGGCACTGCACTGCAGGGCTGGCAAGGCACAGGCATTGTGCTTTGTTTTGTGTTGGCTGCCGAGAGTCAGGGCTTCAGACAGAAAATGTTTATTAAAAATACCCACTTAAATGTTATCTGAGTTCCCCAAGGGTAGAATGGAAAACTGTGTTAGTAAATATGCTGCCTCAGAAAACATACTGCTTTGTGTCCAATGCTTCTTTTTTCATTGGAGCAGAGCTCTCACCATCATCAACGAGATGCAAAGTTAGCCTCTCGTTTTATAAGTTTGTCACAATAAAAAAAAACTTATAAAAGTTTGTTTATTGTGACAAACTTATAAAGGGAGGGGGGGAAATGTGTAAATAGTGTAATTTACTGGGAAAAATAATACATGGAAGAAAACTTTTCTGTCCCTACAGCAAAGCTGAAGTTGTTTCAAGCAGGCTTAAGTGAGGGGGGGAGCTGGTCCTCCTGTGCTTGCTGTGTCTGCTGCC
This sequence comes from Urocynchramus pylzowi, assembly GCA_013397555.1. NCBI lineage: Eukaryota > Metazoa > Chordata > Aves > Passeriformes > Fringillidae > Urocynchramus > Urocynchramus pylzowi. Next base: position 278,790 of record VZRH01003799.1, on the reverse strand, counting down.
CAGTGCTCCCTGGGGCAGCCAAGCCCAGTGGGAGGGCAGAGGGTTACTGCCTGCCTGAGCAGCTTCTGCCACACTGACATCAGGTTAAAGATGAAGACCAGGCTTTCCGTGGAATGAGTGACATGTAGCAGCCTGCTGAGATGTTGGTGATATCAGGATACAGATGGTTTTTTTCCTACTAAACACATGGCTGTTAATACAAAGAGCTCAGTGTAAATACGAACAATTAAGCCTAATTTATGAAATAGGGACACTCCTTACCTGAAGTTACTTATAGCTTTCAGAAATTGACATACTGTGACAGATGGACTTTTCCTTACATATTTTCAATTTTTTGAGGGACTGCTAATCTCTTATTTCTATACTGGTGCATTGAAGCTTCGGGGGATCACAGGGAAATACTGGTTAGATACATATTTCTGTCCTTGGAAATTATGGATATATGGGAGCTATCAGCTGCTTTTGAGGTGTACAGAATAAATCCAACTTCTAAGTAAAACCAGTGGCTTTATACCAGGCATTAAGTTGGTTCCTCATGCAAATGCCTCTAAAACAACAGGGGAAAATATGCACAGGTGCCTGAGTCCCACTGAGGATCAATAGGGAGTTGTAGGTTCCCAGCTTGTGTAGGTGCTTTTGAAAAAGTTACACTGGAAGTTGTTTAACCAAAACATAAAAGGAGCTGTGGTGTGTTGCATGCGGGTCTGTGGCACACAGAAAGTGTGTCACACCTGCTTTCTGGCATGTGCCCTCGCCTGAGCCACAGCACAAGGTACACAGCTCTAGAAAAGAGGTGTATGGCATGTCTCTTCACAGATGCAGCTTTCCCATAAAAACTGCAGAAACTTAATGATTTGAGGCCTGACCTGGTTCTCCTTCAGAAAGGGAACTCCTACTGAAGTTCAGCAGTTTTGCTTGCAAAAAGGCATCCAGGAGAACAGGCAGCATTTAGAACTTCCTTTGAGAGAAGAGAAAGCCATGTCTAGGGAAGCCCAGCAGAAGTTTGCAGAGGACTAACATGCTTGCTTAGTTATTCACTGGGTTTGACCCTTTCAGACTGTAAGCCCTCCAAGGCAGGAACCTCGGTCCCTGTGTTTCTACTGGTGCCCTGATTAGGGCGTGTTACATGAAATTATCTGTATTTCATAGTTGCCCAGCCTTTTACTATCCATATGTCTCAGATAACACTGTTTACAGTCAGAAGAGCATTCTGTAAACATTCAGGCCAGAGAATAATTTAAGGATCCTTTTGCAAAGTTTGCAACTAGAAGTTGATGTTAGCAACTAGAAGTTGGCAGAAAGAGCCGTGGGCACGCCAGGACAGTTCTGCTCTTAGCAGATGGTTTGTAGTCCACTAATTATGATTCATCCAGTGTCCTAGAGGTTGGGAAGGCTTTGGACATCTCTTTGAGCTATGTAGTTATTGTACTGCAAAGATGATCCTTCTCAAATGCATTGGAGAACTGAGAAAGTTTTCTCCTGACTTGTCTTTAGTGGTGGATCCTGGGCATACACCTTCTCAGTATTCAGCAGTACTGGGATCCCCTTGAGGAAGGATAAGCACAATTGTGTGCATTTTTGGAATGCAGATTATTTGTACAGCTAACTGTGTGATAATAGAGGTTTTATTCAGGTCTTAGAGAAAGTTTCAGTGTGGAAAGGCAGACACACTGGCTAAGTGAGAGAGTTCAATAGAAAAAAGTGGTAAATTCCAGGAGCTTTGAAATTTCATTGCTGTTTATAGCTCAAGGCAATAAGAAATGTCTCACATGTGTAGTGAGTAAATAAATACAGCACACACAGCCCTCTGCAGATAGGTTTATCTCATTTTAGCATTATACTAAATGGTGTCTGCAACCTCCATAAATACCACAAGAAGTGAAATGGCTTTACACGATAATTAAAAAGCTGTTTCTGCTGAGAGCCGAGCCCCCCTCCCTCCTCCTTTGCCAGAGGAGCTGAGCTGTCGGGCGGGTGCCGATCGCTGCACGCAGGTGAAAGCAGCTGGGAGCGCGGCAATCCTCGGCAGCGCCGGGCAGGCTCTCCAGGCTGTCGGCTTCCTTTAGGGAGCTCTGGGACAGAGCAGCTGCAGTTTTAGAACGGAGGTTCGGCAGGAATTTGTGCAGGGTCGTAACACTGGGTATTTTAACTGTGCGCTGTAGCCTGTCTGTGCTCTGTTGGCCGTAAAGTTGGCCGGCCAAGTACGTCCTCATTTAGACCTTCCTAAAGGATTAAAGGCAAGGCTGTAGCTATGGCCTTACAGAAAAGACACGCTCTGAGAGAGAAGCAGGAAAGTTTGGATCTCCTGTGGTGTCCCCTCTGCAGATCATCCGGTCTGTCTGCCCTTGTGGTCGCTAACTGAGAAGTCAGGGTGACATTGTTTTGCCTGTTGTGTTGAGGTTTCAGTTTCTCAGGGGACAGGACAACATCCCACTGCCTGTTGATGGAACAGTTAATTGTGAGCGGGCCCAGCTTTGGCTGGGACTATGGATAAATCACACAGCATTCAAACTAAATCTCTCTCTCTTCTAATTTAGCATCTGAACAGCACCTGGGAGCCTGCGTCCTGTGGGAAGATGGAGGATCAGATGGCTCTGCCAGATCAGGCCCGCAAGTACATGGCCACCTTCCCCACCCGGACCCTGGTGATGTGAAAGGGCCGACGCACAGAGAAGCATTATGGTTTTGAGAACACTTCACCTCCACTGGGAAATTCCTGTTCCTCTGCATGAGAACTTTTCATGAATGGGAGAAGAGCCTATCTTTGTTGTGGTACAACAGTTGGGAGCAGCACAAAGTGCATTTAGTCACTCAGCATATATATTCTTGTTGGATTTCACCCAACTTAAGAGTTTGTGTTTTTTTAATGATACTTGCCTAAATTATTAGGTATTGAGTTTGAATCAGTAATTAATGATCTTAAGTGCAGTCTTATAATAAAGATAATTTTTCTTGTACTTTTTGAGATCAAACAGACTTAATACACCAGTATTGTTATTTCAGTGATGTGCTAGTCAGGGGTGGGGTTTAGTTTTTCTTTTTGTATTTTTTATTTTGTTTTGTAATAATAAAAAGAGCAGGTACTCAGATATATTTTAAATCACTGAACGAAATGAATTGGTGTAAAATACCGAAGTGAAAAGCATTACTACAAACGCTTGTCTGTGCAAAAGGGGAAAGCTGATCAAGACCGTGAATGCTCAAACATCCATGCCTCTTGAAATACTCCTTTCTGTTTTGGTTCTAGGCCATTTTACATTGTGTGTTTCTGTTGGGGGGGGTGGGTAATTAGCTTGCTTTAAAAAATATTACTGTATGAAACATAGATTTATGAGAAAAATTATATTTTTATTCAGTAATTTAATTTTGTAAATGCCAAATGAATACTGTGTTTTGCTGCTACAGACCTTAGCGTGTAGACATGCTGCTAGTGTAAAAGGAGCAGTAGAGCTTTATATGGAAAAAAACAAATGTTGATGTTAGCTAATTGACTATGCACTAGCATTTCAGACCTTTTTGTTTTAATTTTTTTTACATCATTTATATTTTTTCCCCTTTTTTTTATAAGCAATATTTTTGAACACTGTTCTTGGGAGATTTTTATTTGTGTGGATGTGTTGTTTTGTTTCTCATTGGTTTGTAACAGCATGCATTGCACCTTCATATGTTTGGGAGAACACTGTCTTGTTCATGTTGTCTCTTTTGTTCCATGTCTAGCTAGTTGTTCCCTAACTTGGGTCTTGTGTACTGAATCAGGTTCTTAGAAATACATGGTTCTTTGTACTGCCATATCAGCTTTATTGATATGGCAAAACACTGATTTTATTTTATTTTTTTATTTTTTTGTGTTTTTATAACAGCCTCTGACTTTGCTGCCTTAATAGCATTTGGTGCAGCTTTATCTGCACTTAATTTTTTATACAACAATGTACTGCCTTGTAGATAAATAAAGTGTGTTCTTTTTTACTTAAACCTGCATGGCCTCCTAATCTTGTTTGTCTTCAGCTTTTTGGCAGTGGTGTTAAAGGCAACAATGAAGCCAAGAAGGTTGTTCCCAGCACACTTAGATAAGCAAGGAATAGAGTTTTGCACACCATAGCCTCAAAATCCTCGGTTCTCATTGATTGTTAAGGAAGTGGAAGGAACACAGCACAAAACAGCGAGTACTGAGCATGTTGTGGTCTCAGGGCACATCTCTATTGACACCAAAGTCCAGGTCAGCTTCAGTCAGTGGGAGATTCACTGCACCTTTTGTGCAAAACTGCCCTTATCCCACAATGCTGGCTAATTTATTTTTTCATCTAAGGACAATGGGTCAGAAACCAATTGAATAAGAGAAAAATATTCTGGAGATCTTGTAACTGTAGAACAGGCTTTTTTCATGCTCGTCTTAAGAAAACAGAGGTGAGAGTATACTTTGAAACCCTGGTGCATTGTGCTTCACAGCAAATAATTGGACAGACCTGCAAGAGCCTCACACAGCTGACATCCTGAGGGTCTTTCAGCCCTAGGAAGGCTAGAGATAAAAGCAATTCATGACAAAACAAACAAACAAATAAAAGGCATCCCGTCAGGAAAAAAAATACAAAAGGGCGCATTTTATTGAGTAGCTTGAAAATAAATTGCTGAAATGTAAGTTGATGCAAGAGCTTCAAAGTCATACTGATTTTCATGAGAGCAGACTTCAGCTCCACAATGAAAGAGTAGCCATGTGTGTGCTGAGCCCCAAAGGTGCCCTCCAGCCCTTTCTGCTCCTTACCCAGCGCCTGCCTAGTCCTCCCAGCTGAAGGCACACGCTGGCCCTCAAACCATGCAGCGCACGGAAAAGGAGGAGCAAAAAGGCCTTTTCCACCCTCCGCACAGCTCCCTGCTGCTGTTCTTTTGGCGCTCAGCGTGAGAAGGGACCAGTGCTTGCAGCAGCCCCTCCCAGTTGTGTTGTGCGCTTCACATCCATCCCTCCCGTGCGGTTTGGGCTCTGCCCCAGCGCGGGGGCCGGGGAGAGCCGGCCCCGAGGCCGTTTCTCAGCGGTTCCGCAGGCAGGGCCCGGGCCGGGCATGGGTTCCGGGCAAGGGGAAGTGTGCGGGAGCCCCTGCCTGTGCCAGAGCTGCCGCGCTCACGCCTCAAAGCGCTTGTGCAAGGTGCCAGAGCCCTGCGGGACGCGGCGTGACACGCGGGAAGAGGGAAAGGCCTGCCTTGAGGCATGCCACACAGCTTAGGCAATGTGTTACAGCTTTTGAAGAGAAAAAAAAAAAAAAAAAGGAAAAAGGAAAAAGAAAGGCCAAGCCTACAAGAGGACTTCAAGGCAAAACTCCTGCCTTGTATGGCTCCAGTGGTAATTGCACAGATCCTGGCTGGGTTTAAATAGAACATTATCCCAGCGCTGAGAACCATGGAACCTGCAGCCTGCAGGTGCCCAGAAAAAGGAGTGGGCTTTTTTCCCTCTACACCATCACTTGCTTTAGAATCCAATTTAAACGTGTATAACTATTACCGTAATTGTCTTCTTGATGGGCACACTTAGAGCTAATACGGAGGAAAATGTTTCTTTTCCCAGTTTCTCATTTCACTGAAAATGCAAAACACTCAGTAGATTCAGGCCAGTTTGTATTTGCATGCATGTGGTGCCCAGCATGGGTGAAGGAAAAGGCTTTCTTTGGATGCTAGAGCCAGGAAGCTGATTATTTTCCCTCCACTTATAGTGGCTGCATTGCCCTTGCAGCAAAGTGCCACCGCCTACATACCTTTCTCACACAAATGTTCCTGTGTGACCCTGCTCTTCTCACTGTCTGAAACAGGCATCTTTCAGAGGCCCAAGAGGAGTCCCACCTCTTTGGCAAATTCCATCCTGAGCCAGTCAAGCACGACCTGTCCTGAGACAGGTCTGTGCAAATGGTCTTGGTGACATCTACCTGTCCTAGCAGTGGCCCTTTGCACAGGTGTACGGCCATCCTGGACACATTTAAACCTAGAGTAACCTACCAAAATGAAAGGAAAGCAGGTTCAGTCAAGTTCTCATTTAATGGAGAGTAGATATTTGGCTCAAATTCCTATTAACCTTTTTATCCTCTGTAATTATAACTTAATAATGTTGTCAGTGAGAATTCTTTTGATTTCTGAAAAGAATTTAAATTATCATTTCAGCATGTGCCACTAATTAAAAATGAAGAGGCAAAGGAGCCAGGGCAAAAACAAAAGAAAAGTACCCGAGTGTGAGGTGTTTCCCAGCTAATTCCCTGTCATTCTTCAGCCTTTTGTGCAGGGAATCTTGGGGCTTCGACTCCCACAGGTGTGACCCATGTGACATCTGTAAGCCTAAACTGAAAAAGGGCCAGAGTTTGAATTGGTTTGGGAAAAAATATTAGGACTTGAATGAAAGAGCCAGACTTTTTAGTTAGGAATAAATCTGCTGAAGGTAAAGCAGAGAGCAAGTGTAGCATTGAATATTCCATAGCATAGAGTGATCCTTCAAAAAAAGCCAGAAGGTTTTTTTCTCTGTATTGGTAATCTTGATCATTATCTGTGCCAGCTTAGTGAATGGCAGTCAGCCCTCCCTCAAGCCCACACAGGCTGAGCATGGGCTCTGGGTGTTTCTGTAACGTTGTGATGGGAACATCATAATCATAACCTCCTCTTACTCCTGCCACATTTTATTGTATTTCTACCTCATTCCTGATCTCAGACAGGTGTGATGGCAAAACACAGAACAAAAGGCTTTTTCCTATAAATCTATTTAAAATGTATTGGAGTTTTGTTTGGTATTTTCTTTATGTTTTGCGTTTTTTTGGTTTTTTTCAGTTTTTTGTTTTGTTTTGTTTTCTGTTTTGTTTTGGTTTTTGTTTTCTGGCTGTTGATTTATTTTGTGTTTAATGAGCATGTTAAAAATATTTCAGTTCAGGAAAGAATGGTTTTGAGGTACTGGTCTGTGTCCTTGTTTCCTAGCACGGGTGGAATCAGTCATGAGAGTAGACGTTGCTCAGAAGCAATGGTGGAGTTCTGCCTGGGTGGCCAAGGAAAGACACTGGTCACATCCTTCAATCTCCAGTCTAATGTCTTAATTCAAAAGGAAGTCATGCTTCCTGACCAAATGCACTTGTTCCCTTTGTTTGCCTCTTTTCTTTGAACTTGACTTTGATGTCTCAGCGGTTTTCACTGAAGACCCTGCTACCAGCATAAACTTGTTTGTGACTTTTTTCCTCTCAGTGACTGCTGGAGGTGAGATAATGAAGATATACCAGAGAGGTCCAAATTCTGCCTTCAGCTGTGTTTGCAAGCTGGCAGTGGTTAAACAGTTCATTGTTAAAGGCTGCAAAATGTATTCACTCTGCTATTATTTTTCCATAAATTATTGGTGATTGGGTTGTTGAGTTTGTTTTTGTTTTTTATAATCCCTCTTGATACGTGACATTTCTGGAAGGCATTTTTCCAATCCATTTGAGTATCAGAATGATTGCTGAATTTTTAATTTTTTTGTAAAACAGCCTCCACTTCTCAGACTGCACAAATCCACATTTACAGCCTAGCTCGACTCACAGCCAAGGAAATTTCATTTCATGGGGAAAACAACTTTTACCCCTTGATTCAATCACTACTCATCACCACAGCTCCAAGACACACTCTGTGCACACATCTGTCAGAGAAGCGAAGAAGACGAAGAAGAAAGTTTCAGGAAGCTCTCCCCAGACAGGTTTCTACACTAACCATAGAGACCACCTCTGCATCTCCCAGTCCCTGCCAGCCCAGCTGCAAGCCTGCTGTGGCCCTCCCGATACAGTCAGCCCCCAGAGAGCCTTGAAAGGGTGCCTGCAGGTGTGCTTTCCTGCCCGCTGCCTCTCGACTTTCATTAACTCTCTCATCAGTGCACATCAGCACAGGAGTTATCTGAAGGTGAAGGGAGGCTATCACTTTTTCAGTGGTGGGTTTTTGATATCTGTGTTCCTACCAGCTCAAGGCAGAGACCTCTGAGGTGCTGGCTCAGCCTTCCTGTACAGATAAAAGTGCTGCTAGCCTGTGCTGCTGGCTGGGAAAGGGAAATCTGCAAGAGGTTGGAGCTCCTACCTGCTCAGCCAAGCCTTCTTGCACCAAAGAAATGTGGTTAGCTGTAGTCAAAGGCCTAAAATACCTTTCAGTTAAATAATAAAGAAAAGAGATGATACTTTGCTTTTCTTTTCTGCTCTGCTCATACTGGCCATCCCCTCTGCACCCCTACCCACTTCATCTCTGTTTCACCAAGGCATGTGCCCCTGATGGGGTTCAGGCCCAAAAACACTGCTCCAAAAGGATTGATAAAAGTCTCTGACTGCCGTAACAGCAGAGAACCCAAGCCCATACTTGGCCAGGACTAAAGACATGGATCATTTCCCTGCCCATGGCTGATGTGCTCCTGCCACTCCCACTCAGCAGAAGCCCCACACAATGTGTATTCCCAAGGTATCCACCTTGGTATCCCCCATCTTCGCTGAACAGCGAGCTCTGATTGTAACTCAAGTAACATCCTCCAGTCAGGGAGGTGCACAAAAGCCTTTTCCTGGGGATCATATGATCCTTGCCTACCAGGAGTAGGCAAGAATAGGCCATGTTACACCCAGCTTTGACACCCTCCCAGCAGCTTCCCACTTGCCCAGGAAGGGGATGGGTTCTCCTCCTGCCCCATGAAGGTCCCACGATGGCAGTCCAGGAGCAGCAGCTCACAGGCTCCCCTCCTGAGCTATCACTGACACAGAAATACTCTTAACTTTCTTTAATCAAAGAGGTAGGAGTAGTCCTTTTCTTGCCAACCTCTGATTTGTGGCCACATCCTTTAACAGAAAATCCATAACAAGTACAAATGCAGTTGTTTGTATGGTGATAAGCTACAGAACCAAGGTGACAGTCCCTCCTCCACCACTGCTCTGAAACCCAGGGCCCTCTAAACCTGCAAACCTCCATTGCAGCCAGCTGGAGTAGCTACTGTTGGGACCTCAGAGCCAGACCCAGCGTGGTCAGGGAGGACTGAACCCAACACACACCTGCACCATGATTTTGCCACAGAAATCACAAAGTAGCAAGCATGATGATTAAAATAAGATGCTGGATTATTCCAGCAGTCCCCCCTCCTTTTTGTCACTACCAAGTTTTTCTGTGCTGTCTGTCTGACATCCAAAAAATACTTACTACCATCCTCTCTGGCAGTTCATCAACGGAACAACTTGGTTTTTATGTGACAAATTGAACACCGTGAATGTGCAAATTTATTTGATACCTTTGTTTGCCTTCCTGTTAGTGAAACAAGCTCTTCTTATTTCGTCTTTAACATCCATAATTAACTTTTCCCAAAGGATTTCCAATATCAGAAATCCACTTTTGTCTAGAGCACAGGAACTTTTCCAGAAGGCTCAATGTCCCTCTTGAAGACCATGCTGAGGGTGCTACAGCTTCAGCCTTGCTCCACCAAAGCAGGTTGCCACACCCTAATCCAAACTTTCCAGTCAAACCAGGCACTGTGAAAGCTACATGTGTAGGTTTGGACTGACCAGATTTCTCTGGACTGAACATACAGGCTGGCCAAGGACACCGAAGTTCTGGAGCAATGTTGAAGTGTTGCAGTGATGAGGATGTTTTGAGAAGTTGCATGTAGACTAACACAACCAAGCAACAGAGTGTGCTGCCCTTGCAGTTTCCATGCCCTTGAATCTGCTGAGGAAGTTTGTGTTCATAAGACAATTGCTGCAAGTCAGCAAAGGACTTCTCTGGGAGGTGATGATTTTCCCTTACCTTTACTCATGTTAGGTAAGTGCATGCAAATCTCTCTGTCTGTTGTATCTATCATATATATATATATAGTGTATTTTGTTAGAAATAAAGGAAGGATATTTTACTGAGCAGGCCCAAATCCTAACCAGCAGTCTGAACCTATGTATCATGTGCTTGCTTTATGGAGACTCTTGTTCACCAGAACAAAAACTCACAAAGGACAGAACTCAGACAAGCATCAGACTCCACTCTTAGAAAAAGAGAAAACCATCCAAAGAAGAGATTGCTGTGAGAACATCTTCTGTGATGAGAACTGAAACTGCAAGTCACTGGTTTTCATTGAAAGCAATGCAACCAAGAGTCTGAAATCAGTCATGTCCCCCAACTGATGAGTCGTCTGAAATCCGCCACCTTCCAGATCACACAGATCCTGAGATTTCTCAGCTTCCTCATTTGTGATCACAGATTTCTGTGAAAGGGTATTTCATTATTAAAATCAAATTAATAATAGTAATCATATAGACGCTATGGAAAAAAATCATACACAGAAGTTGTCTAACATGTTTGGGTTTTTTTCCCCCCAATGAATAATGTGTTAATTTTTCAATTTGTGCTGCAAGTGATTTAATACAAAACCTTTTATCTTAGAAGTAAGGTTGTCAGATGTTGGTTCAGATACATTGTGTTTTAGAGTGGACTGGACTTAATTTCACAACTGTATTTTAACCTAATTCTTCTATGCCTGCTGCAAGAGTTTCCAGCCAAGTCAATGGGAGTAATCATGTGAATAACACACGCAGGTTTTGGCCTGAAAATCTCTACCACCCTCATTTGTGGGTCAAGGTTGGTCTGCTTGGGGAAAAGCACAATGCAGTGCCAACAGTGAATGGCCTTTACATGGTCCATTTCCAAGAGATACAATGATACCACCAAACCTCCAGGACTGTATGCACATAATGAAAAGTGACAATGCACTCATTTGTGAAGGATATAAGACAGCCATGGTAGTTAGGGCAACATTTGCATAATCACATTAACTTTAAGGACCTACTTTAAAATTGACCTAACAATGGCTGTCATTGTTTAAAGCCACAGCTGTCCATGCTGATCGGACAACATGCTTGGTCAACTTGTGTCGCAGCCATCTTCTTCAGGAGGACTTAAAAAGTTTGACTGGAGAAATCATAGGCTCCAGGACATCCTGTGAATGTCTGGCCTCCCACCGTGGTTTGAGTATCAGAGAATCCACAGCTTTCAGGGCTGCACAACTGCTGCATTCTCATTGGGTCTGGTGTAATCTATGACACAGCTTTATTTTTCAGAATTGTTCATCAAGGTTGTGTGGGAAAAGACACACCGATTACTTGTTGGCTGCTAAAAACATTGCAAAACATTAATAGTCTGAGCCCTGATTATTTTAAGCTTGAGCAGGTTACTGCTTAAGATTATTAAAAAATCAGAACTTGTACTCCAGACATGACACTTCACTCAGATGTTTCTTCTACACACGGGGAAGACTGAACCATTTACATCCTCATATGCCTTGCACAATCATCCCCCACCACAAAATTGCTGATATTCAGCCAAAAATGTACCTGGTGAATGTTCTTCAGTAGAAAGATATTTACATACATTATCACCACATTTCAGGGTAGTTGGTCATGTACATGGTTCTGATGAAAACCCATACTCTTCTTAGTTAAGATTTTTTTGCTCTGATTTTAGAAAGGCAGCCTTGTCCACTTTGAAAAACATGTTTATTTTTAACTATTTTCAGGATTCTCAGACAATGGAGGTGGTACTAGACTAGCTGGAGGCAACTCAGAGTTTCAGTTACAGTGTGTCTTCTTTGAATAACACTAACCACAGGTAAGAGAATGACTAGAGCACACACTCTAGAACGGAACACAAATAAAGAGAAATGTCGAAGAAAAAAAAAAAAAAAAAAAAAAAAAAAAGAAGTTGTAGCAAAAACAGTTCAGCCCTTTCTGAGAATGAGGCTAAGGAAAACTCGTTTTTCCTTGCCCTGGTAGGCCTAGTTAGCATAGCATGAGTCTGTGAACTTTAACTGACTTTTTGTTTTGCATTGCATATATTGTGATTAAAAACCCATTTAGGCTCCCCACTGTCATTTGGTCTCAAACCATAATAACCAGTTTAAATATTCTTATATTGGTTTCAATTAAGAAACTCTCCCGCCTTTACACTGTGGATCAGGGACTCAAAATTTGAGGCAGGAGTGTAATTTGTGACTCTTATTCCTACGAGGATTCATATAAACTTGTCCAAGTCTCGCCCTCTGGTCATTTCACTCAGCACAGGAGCACCAGGGGCTCACCTCCGTCTGGCAGTTCCTCTCCTGGGCAAGACACGCCACCTCTCTGAGGGTAAGGGGCTGCACTTGGTCATCTACCACCCTGCTCTGTGCTGCAGGGGCAAAGCAATGTCACACCTGACCCAGCTGAGCTGCCTTGGTCCCTCCTGCTGCTCCACAGCAAGCCTGCTGCATGGAAGGACGAGGCTGCCCAGCACCAGCCGGAGGGGCGTGGGGCAAGGTGGGTGTGAAGGCAAGCTGGGAGCAATGGGAACTACTGGCTAGGAGCCAGATGTAAATGTGTGCATGAGTGTGTGCACACACATAAATGTGACTGTGTAATTAAGATTAGTATTGTAATGAATATACAGAAAAGTGGGGAGTGAGGGGAGGGTGAATTAATTGCATGTCAAACCTCAGTTCTGACTCCCCTAACTTTGAAGTACTGCACTCCCAAGCCTTAATGATCTTTTAATTTATACTTTAAATGATAATTTTTACCTTTTGATTATTCAAAAGATGGGCAACATTTGACACCAATAGTTTACATTTAAGAAAAGTAATTGAAAAGATGCAAATGCCTTCATTTGAACAGATATGCAGAATGCCCTTCTGTGTTAAGCACAGGTAAAGGGAACAAGCATATTAATATAGGCAAAGCTTCACTAACCACACTTATTTATATTTTAGGCAATTACTTCATCATGAAGATCAGCATTTATTCCTCATATTCATATCTGATCATATTAAGGCTACTGGAATAGTTCAATAGCATTGCAAGAGAACTGCAGCTAGAGCATAGATAGGGATGAGATCTCTGAAACCTCTTGAGGAACACCTATGCTGTTTCAGCACTTCAGAAACTCGTGTGCTTTGCTACTCAAAGAAAATACAGCTTCATATCACTTAGACACACATACCTTTTCCACAGGAAGGAAAGCCTCAGAGGTGAGTACTGTTAAAGAAATAAAAAGTTATGGTTGTGCACTACTGTCTTCTGACAGTCAAAACAAACCTTTGGCAGGGAAAGTGATATGACACCTTCATTTGATCTTATTTTAGGATTCAAAGAGTTATGGCAGTCCCTTTATATTAAGTCAATGTCAAGATTCATTATGTAATTTCTACTTTTGAAAGTCAGCATTGTGGCATTCATACATTCCTATGGATTTGGTTATCACTTGAACACAGTTTTGTTGCAGTATGGTAACTAGGTATTTCATTACACAAAAAGTCTTTTGTAAGTTTCTGCAGGGATCCAAGACTGAATGATCAGGTTTCATTTCTCAGTGTGGCAAGGATGACATTAGTGGCTCCAGGATTTCTGCCTAGAAAAACTTACTATTTCATAGGAGAGACGAAAATGTGTAAAGCACAAAGGGCTGAACTAGGGAATACATTAATGTGCTCAGTAGGTGGAGTATCAAAACCCTCCTCATCATCAGACATGTCCAGTACCACCTGCCTTCCAAGAACATTTCTGCATTCACACTACAAAACACATGCCTTTGGATAGGCCATTCCTAGCCTATCCCCACATACAAGCCCAGTCAACACAGCCTAAACCCAAAGCTTTGCCAAAGCTTTGCTAAGAGCAAAACAACATAGCATCCAACTCAGGCCTTCTCCACTAACTGGGGCCATCCAAAGTTTGTGCATCCAAAAAGGAAGAAAGAAGTTCTCTTCAGGAAATCACACTCACCTTTCAGGCTCATTTACATTTGTGGTAAAAACGTGCTCATTTGTTCAAGCAATGACCACTCACTTTCCTGTTACCACTATTTGCTGATGGATTAGAGTGTTTCAGGTTTCTGCTCCACCATTTTACACAGCCTACAGCACTTACACTGAACACATGTCTGCATTGGAGAACAATTTGAAATAACTTGAAAATTATGTCAAATATGAGCTCATAACAGCACAGAATTGCCTATTTACAAATAGCACTCCTGGTAAAAAATGCAGACACTAAACATAACCTTAAATTCATCCTTTGTAAGACAAAATTAACTATTACTAATGCATCGGGATGTAAAACGAGGAATATGAATAGGATTGTAACTGCTTTATGTAACTGTCCCTACGAAAGAGAAACAGTGAATCATTTATCTTAATGATGCCAATATTCTGCCACACATAAGATAAAACTTCACAGTGTGGATAGAAAGTTCAGAAACTCGTTCAAGCACCAAGCAAATTCGCATCAGCTATCAGGAAAAGTAACTCATTTACTACCGAGTCAGACAAGGTTTACAAGGAGAGCAATATTTTTATTAGACTACCTGATACAGCTTCTTAGATCAATGGTTGAGCTAATGCAAAGGTATTACAGACTTTGATTTTCTCTGCAGCAGAAAGCGTAACCTCACTTGCACCCTTGGGCAAGCATAGGTCCAGGAGCATTCACTAATTGTATGACACAGGTGGGACAGAGTGCTATCCCATGACTGCACATGGAAGTGGTGCTGCAAATCCAGTGCTGGCAAGACCTCCCACACAAAATCAAGGGTGGCACTGACACCACATGTCAGAAAGGCCAAACAGCACAGAGGCACAGGAGCACAATGTGCATGTGCTAAAGCAGGTAAGATCCTCCATCCAGCTATTATCCCCTTGTGCCTCACACACACCACAGGTGGTGGTACCTGTTGTTGGAGGGACAGACGAGAAATACCTGCAAACCAGGTTAGTATTTTCTGCGCTGGTGGAGAAGAGGCCAAGACATTCTTTTGGGGGTACTGCATGCCCTGACTTGTGAGATTTAGTTAATCTTTCTTAATAGCAAGTGTTATTTTGTAGCCAGCTACCCCTGTTATACACATAAATATACACTGTTTAAAGACAGATTAGTATTAGAAGGTCATAGGCAGCTCAAAATAAAATTACACAAACCCGACCCAGCTACCTTCTCCAAAGTCCCCATACACTTCATTGCAATATGTATGTGGGTTAATTGCAGCTGCTGTAACTCACTGATCTCCATTTAGCAACTTCTGGTTTTTGTTTTTTTAATGGCACTTTGAAGGCGTGGGCTTGTAGAGAAGTGATGTGTGTAAAACAACAGCCCAAGAAAACAACCTAAATTAAGCATCTGTTCATATCACTGAAAAAAGAGGGGGAAAATGAGATGTCTTTTCCTTCTGACAGTATTTTCAAAACCCACACAAACAGTGCATAACTCTTAACTTCTCCAATGGATATTTTGGGGTTTTCCCCAGTGCAAAGCCCTTTCATGGAGACTGTTATCCGGCAAGTCTTATGTTCCGCTCGCATTTAAATATCTCAGATCTCACTACTGCTCTTTACCTGTTGTTCATTTCTATCACAGTCAGAAATGTCAAGGAGAGCCTGACTGTAAGACACAGCGTAGCACAACCAGCAAAATTTGCTGCTAGGAGGATTATTTAATAGTAAAATATTGTTGTAAAAATAGATCTCGCACCTTCAAAGAGTCCATGCGTTTTCTGCTGCTCTGCAGTGAAGGCACCTTCACAGGCAGGTGGGACTACTCATTTTCATCATACAAGGGCATATTATGACATAAATCTACACAGTTTCTGTGAGAACTTCTGTCATGGGTGCACATCAAGACATACAGCCAGAACTCCCAAGCAATCTTTTGCCTTTCTTTTGCTTATTGGAGGAGTTGCAATAGCTCCTCTACCTCTATCGAGGAACTGCTGTAGTGATATTGCAGGGTGTGTACTATACAGTGGTGGCTCGTTCCCCCAGTTATGGTCAATCAGTTTGGGATTCCTTCCATGCTTTCACTGGCTCTTCCAAATAAAAAAAAAAAAAAAGAAAAAGGGAGGGAGAAAGAAAGGAGGGAGGCAAAAAGGGGAAAATTTCTCAGCCTGTTTTTTTCACATGGAGACCATGTGCAGCCTGCTTCCTGCTTTGCCATGTTCTGTGGCTATCACTTTGATCCCTGGGGAGGTGAGAAGGAAGTTGGTCTTCACCATTTAATTTTTTTATAGATAGCAAAGTCCATCCTTCCACCTGCATCCAAAGCTCTGAGGCAGCTGGCAGAACAAAGCAGGAGAGAAAAATAGTTGACCAGAATCTATCTGAAATTGCCAGCATACAGGTGCAGTCTTGTTTTTCATCTCAGTTGCAGCAGTCCCCAGTGACTGTCAATGTTTCACTGAGGCTAATTAACCCTTTTTTACCTAGAAAGGATCAGAGAAAAAACCACAACCAATCAAAAAAACCCCCCAAAGCTATCCAAACTAGAATAAAATTACATGAGTAGAGAAATACAAGAATCATATCTAATTCAGAACTACACTACAAATAAAAAGACTGCTATGCAAGTAAAAAAAACCCAGCAAATCTGTGGGGAAAATTTGCATCTTTGGATTGCTGAGACAGCTCCAAGGTTAGCATGTTACTTCTAACACCTGAACAAGGTGGTAAAGATAAACAGAGAAAACACTCAAGAAGCACCGTCAAGAGTAAAGGAGCAATTGTTAAGCAAGGAATAGTAAAACTGAACAATAAACTTGGATAAGCACTGTAGACGGGAAGTCAGCAAATCTAAACAACTGAAATAAAAGATAAGACTTTGAGGATAGATAAGAATTCCCAAAGCTGCAGTTTGGCTGAGCCGTCCACATTAAACATTCCTTCAGATCCTCAAGGAGAAGCGGCAAAGGAACCTTATGAGGAAATTCAAGTGCAAAAGGCAGGACTGTTCCCTGCAATGTGGCGCCTCGTGCTCCTTCTCTGGCTGGTTGTTCAAGTCCTAAACTACAGGCTTCCACTACCACCCTGAGGCTGTGATCCCATAATCCCAATGTTAAGATTTTTCCATTTACATGTAGCCCAAGTTTTGCTTCTCATTTTCATCTCATTCCTGCTATTTATACCTCCTTCCATTAAAAAGAAAATGTCCATCGTTACCATTTGAGTGTTATACATATTGGCATCCTTTTCACTCTCTAGCTAAGCAGTTGTCATTAACAAGGGTGTATTTACTTCTCTGACAGCCTCTGTAGAATCCACCTGTCAGTGAAGGGTCCCTCCAGCCCTCCAGGACCAGGCTCACTGCAGTGGCTGCAGAGAGAGAAAGGTCCTTGTTTCTCACTTCCATCACCTGATACCTCAAAGTGCCTCTCTTGAAATGCACTGGGCTTTTGTCCCCTTTTCCAATCACAT
This sequence comes from Urocynchramus pylzowi, assembly GCA_013397555.1. NCBI lineage: Eukaryota > Metazoa > Chordata > Aves > Passeriformes > Fringillidae > Urocynchramus > Urocynchramus pylzowi. The sequence goes on along the minus strand of VZRH01003799.1, from coordinate 261,590 downwards.
GCTGAGTGCATGTCTAACCTCACTAGCATTGCAATTTCTTGCCTTCCACAAAGTTTATTTGGTCCAGGTTATTTCTTCCCCCAACATCAGTTGTTCCATAGCAACTTGAATTAGAACTAACTGTCCCTCTGATTTGTCACAAATTCTGACAACTGCCTACCCACCACTGAAAGCTGAGTGATGGCAGGACAGAGAAGTCAAACACTCAGGCAACATCTGGGCTTGTTTTTACCTTGAGCCTTTAGTGCCTCAGCTTTCGGGGTGGAGAGTTCATAAGGATGCTCTGCAGCTGCTCTTCAGCTGTGACAAAACCCAGACTTAGGTCTGCCAAAGCCTCTGTAGCTGCAAATAAGGCAGTTTTGGTAAACAGAGAATAATGCATAGGTGTGGGAAGAAAGAGGGGAAAATGGAAGACCAATGCTCAGTTGTGCTGGTACAGCAGGAGTTCAGTGCCGATGTCAGAGCTACTGAGCCCCTCCTGAGTCACCTCAAACAGGCCAGTTAAAAACACCTCACCAGGAGCTGGGGATTCTTGAGTTGCAGTCACATTCCTGGCCCTCAGCAGAACCGCCCACTCTGACCCTGAGGAGCAGCGCCAGGGAAAGCATGCCTGCAGACCCAAGGGCTACAAGGCTGCCTCGGGGCTGGAGCTGCTGGAAGGCCAGGCTGTGATGCAATGCTTTGGCAATCCTCGGCTGCGCTGCAGTAACACTTGCCTGGCTGGGCCACTTGTGCCTTCTATATCCCTTGCTTTGATGAATGAATGCCATGTGCAGACTCACTGAAAGGGAAAACATTCCCCTTGCCAGGAGACTGCAACAGCAAGTCTTGGATGTTCTGTTGGCTGTAAAAATAGAAAACACTGTTTGGTGATGGAAATGCCCCGTTTCTTCAGACCTCTCAGTTCCTCACACAATGTTTTCTCAAAGTATTACCTGAATCTTCCTTGCTGCAGTTCAAGCCTATTCCATCTTTTTCAGTCAGCAAGATCTTGGAGAATAGCTTGATGTTTTCCTCTTTGCAGCAATGTTAATAGTATCAACAGACAATTACCCTCTAATGAAATGGAATGGGATTTAGAAATATCAGCCATTAGGAGCCTTCGGCTGAAAGGGAGATGAAGTATGATGAAACCTGCTCTCTTAAGTGTAGTGTTTCAGGATTTAACTGGATTCACACTGTTAAATGGAAATTCCACAGCAAATGGAATTCTAGGCTTGCAAAACAACTTCCTCCCATTTATAAATGGTATCACTTTGCATATATTTGAATGGTCAAACATCTATTTAGTCCCTGGAATTATTTGTTCTTTCATTAATGGAGACTAGATGAAAGCTGCAGATAACAGCTAATAGTGATTGAACATAAAGTAAAACCCCTTTTATTGTGCAGGATCTGCAGCCTGAGCACCATGGCAATAATCTAATGATGCCAAAACTTGGATGCCCTTCAAATGCTCCAGAACAATGGGTGCTGCCAGCATGACCTACACGAGGCACCAGCAGCTGAGGAGCCAGACTCTGAGGCTGCACTTTAACTCTGCGGCCGTGGCAGCGCAAGGGCAGCGCCCCAGGGCCACCCTGGCAGGGCTGTGCCTGCACAGAGCTGGGCAAGGGGCCAGCACTGCTCAGCCCCAGCCCCTTGGGCTCCTTCTGGTTTAGACCCTCTGAAGTCCAGCTGCCAGAACTCAGGAGGAGGTAAATCAGAGTCCTCAGAGTCAGGGTATTCCAGAGCAGGGAAGCCCAGCAGCTCCCGTGGACTCCAGCAAGACTTGCCCAGCAGTGGAGCTCAAAAACCTCTCTGCCGGCAGAACTTTCACATTTTAAAGTTGACAGGGGCTGGTAAGGGGTAAGGTAAAGGCTGGTAAGGTCTGGGAAAGGGGTGCAAGATGATAGTTGCCCCTAAAGCTGCTCCAGCACTTTGGAGCCTTCTCAGGGACAAGCATGCAGTACACTGTGGACAATTAAATGCACTGATTGTGTGCACTCAGCTGTGCATCAGCAACTCCTTTAGAAGAACTGTCCAGCTTCCGTCATTTGATATCAAATCCCAAATTATTTGAATAGCTGGTGGGATGATTCAATGCATGTGCCATAAAATACACATGTACTCTATGTAGCATGAAACTAAAATACTGATGGAGAAAATACATTTTACTAGCAAGCAAAAAGTGATATCTCAGACTTGGAGTAGATCTGGTGCTTTCAGAGAGTTTGTGGTAATGGGAAAAAGTAGGGAAAATAGCAAAACCAAAACATGGTAACATAGTGTAGTTAATTTCCTGACCATTATTTCCCTCCTGTCCACCAAATGGTTGCATTCTCAGGCTACCTTATTTCCAGAACAGAAATCTTGTTAATTCTGCGTTGAGGAGAAAGAGACCCCACTAAGAAAAATCATGAGGACATTACAGACCATTCACCAGCTGAGATCACAAAAGAAGAGGTATGGACAGGGAAAAGGCCAAGCTCTTCAACAGAGAGACATTTCCAGCTGTACCACAGTATTTATTTAAGTTTGAACACATGGCTCAGTAAATTAATGAAATGAAGGTGCAGAGGTCAGGACCCGCCAGAAATACCTCTACCTGCCATCATCATATAAGTCTGCATATTTTTCAAAAGCCTAAGTGGTCACACCTTTTATTAGTCCTGTTTCAAAGTAAAGATACTTCCACTCCTTAATGAGAAAGTGCTTGCAATTGAGATAAATACTGGATTTGCAGTATGACCCTCCTATCTATGGATAGGACATTATTATCTCATGTTCTGTAAAATAAGCAGGGTCCCCTCAACTACTTTTTAATACATTTCTGTTTTGTTATCAAATTGAGACAGCATCATGTGTGCTGGGCAGGCATTCCTGCTTGTAGAGGACAGAAACTTGGGCCCTTTCCTTGCCAGCTTATCCAGCATTTATCTTTTCTCTCTGTTTTGATGGTAATTATCACTTTTGAATGCAAGAAACCTGAGGGGAGAAGTAACCTCTCTTTCCTTGCCATGGAACATACTTCAAGGCTTTCAGTTTTTCTGGCCAGACTCCCATCCCAGATTTTTGGAACTCCAGTGGAGCTTGCTCTAGTATTATAGCTGCCAGCAGAGTATATTGTAATAAGTTATAGTGTCCAACTACAGCTGAGTATTCCACCTTTACAAACAAAGGCCTTTTCCAGAGCTTTTTGCTCTCATGCCCGATAGTGCCAGCCCCAAAAATAAAATAATCAAAATTGCCTTTCCAAGCCATAAGACTGAAAAACATGATTTTACAGAAGAACTTAAAAAATCCCCAAACCTTCAGAACTTAGTCCCACCATAAATACAGACTACATTTCAACTACTGAGTCATAGGTATGTGACAGCTAAACTTTTAAGATTCTGCTTGAGGACTGGACATTGTCAAGACAGTCATACACAGATTAACTCTCAGGCTGTCCATGGGAGAAATATTAGTATCTTCAGCTAAAGACAGGGAAATTGAGGTGGAGGTTCAGTTTACCCAAAGTCATGCCATAAATCACTGGAGAAGCACAATTAAAACTGAATAGCCATGGGCTCACAAGTTCTGGAGAAAGATTCAGGGTCAGAATTTTTGCTCCAGCTAGAGATTTATGACAGAGGAGATAATGAATAAAACATTTTCACTGCAATTTTCTTCTTAAAGAATGGTTGTTATGCACCAACACTGATCTAAGTGAGTCTTACAGATGATATTTTAGAGGAAGAAAAAGACAACTAATAATAGTACACATAACAAAGAGAAAGAAAGGAAATATACAATTATATAATTTAAATGGACCCAGAAATACTTTTTTTTTGCTCCATCACACTGCTGTAAGATAAATCTAAACTTTTTCATGAGAGAGGAAAAGTAATTGTCAAGCTTTGTAATGAAATCACATGGGCATAGATTTTACCAAATAAAGCTACCTCATTTCTTGCTTTCTGTAAAAACCTTAAGCATCCCTGTTGTGTCTCCCAATCCTTACCTCTTCTACACTAAAAATTCCAATCCCTTGCACATTTTTTGTAGGTTGCTAAATCTCTTGTCGTGCCCACTGCTACTCCCTGAACCATATTCATCTTGTCTGCCAGCTGCAGTATGCAGTGCCCAAAACTAAAGCAAAGTATTCCTGCTGAAGCTTCACTAGCATAACTTGGGAAGAAGTAATAATCTGATTTTACACACTTCACCTCTGCTAATATCACTCAGGTGACCCTTTTTTCCAAACAGACATAGTTTGTTGATGATTCACTTAGTTTGCCTTTGAACCTGTCACCTTTCACATTTTTCTGCAATGAAACTGGAAAGCCACTTCGTATTTTTGTCTTTGGTTCCTTCTTCCTCTAGCACAAATCTTATTGGCTCCTATTTTACTGATTTGCACCATTACTTCCATTTTCCAAAACAATTTTTAATTCTGATCATGTCCTACAAACAGCCTGCAAACTCCTGGTGTCACGCACACATTTTATAAATACAACTACATCATCCAGCTCATTAATGGAAATAGTGAATAGAAGTGACAGAGAACTGACCTCAGGGACCTCACTTGCAATATCTCCCTGGTATGATAACTAAACTTGGATAACTCTTTTTTGAATGCAGCTTTTCTTTTTTGATTAGTTATGCATCAACTCCTTGTGATAGTTGACCATATTTTCCCCCTTTGGTAATAAAAACATCATATAAGACAATATCAAAAATCTTACTCAAATCAAAAGTCATGCCACTTTTTACGCACTCTTATTCACTTAGACCTGTTTTACTGCCAAATAAGTGAGCTGATTTGAATATCCAACATCAGTATTTTTCATGGAAAGATTTTTCCCCAAAATAGTCTTTAAATAAGCACAGAATTTCTTTGTGAAAAACTGCCAACATTTTCAATATTTCCTATGACAATGTAATCCTATACTTTTTAAAATTTGTAAAATCACTGCTGGTATTTTTTAGTGAATACTGATAAAATATAGCTAATGAATTAGGTCTTTGAGTATTTAGACACAAGTTTCAGATTAAAGTTAACTAATCTGATTTCAGTTGAAACTCACAAAACCAGCTGTAAATTAAACTCAGCAAAGTGGAAACAAATAATCATTTCAACATCTTTTGATGGAGTGTTTTCTTGGTTTTCAGACAGCACTAAGAACCCAGACCACAGCTTTTAATTTAACTTTCCAAAGCATTTCCAAATGTTTTTCTTCCTAGAGCAGATACTTTAGCACCTTAGGACTAAGGAAGAAGCAAAAACTACTTCTACTCACACCTTTCTAGTCAAAAAAGTTGTAAATGATAGTGGCAAATCAGGAGCCAACCTGCCTACACAAAAAAGCCAGCCTTCAAAAGGGCCGATGTAAAACAAGGCAGCTCTGTCAATATTTGCACAGATTTTTCCAGGAGTGAGTAAGTTCTCTGAGCTCCAGGAGGCACAAGTGCCTGGAGAAGTGAGTCCCGCCGGGGATGGGCGGCAGGGTGTCCGTCAGAGAGATAAGCGGCGCGGGATGCCCGGGCAGCTGGCACACTGCCACCCATCCCATTTCTCCATTTCAGCTGGAGTTTTACACAGGAGGCAGGAGGCCAGCAGGGAACTGAGGGCGGCTGGGAGGGAGAATGGGAGCAGCACCACAAATTGCATGTCCTTCCAGGAGTTCTTAATCCCGTGTGACATGTGCCACTGCTTACAAATCTGCGGAGGGCCAGGCCTGTTTTCCACGCTGCTGCACTGTGCAGAGAGACTGCCAGTGCCCTGCTTGAGCACTTCTCTGCTGGTGTTGCACAGGTTCAAATGGCAGAAAATTCTCTTTTCCTCTCTCTGGCTGAGTTCTTACTCAATTTACAGGATTCAATCTGACCCTGTGAGACGTGTTCATGACAAGAAATTCCAACTCACGCTGGAACTCTGCAAGTGAGGTTAACCAGCATTCAGCTACTGTTGCAGGCACAAACACATGCATCTTCAATTTGGAAGCTGTGCTGGTCCATTGCTGGGTCCTAAGAAAGCAAGTATCTAAATTTAGCTAATTCCACCTCTAGGAAAATATGGCAACACTGAAAAAACATACCAATGGTTCAAACGAAGTAGGAATAGATTTCTTCAATTATACAAATTTCCAATATGCTTTACCACACATTCAAAACAGAAAAAAGAAACAAAACCACTAAAAAAAAAACAAACATAAAAACCAAAAAAAACCCCAAAACATTCACAGATGTTACAGCACTGATCTTAGTGTGGGAAACTGGTGGAGTTCAAACGACTCAATGAAGCAACCTCAGCTACAAAAAGACCAAACCTTGACAGTGTTTGACCAATGTCAGCCCCAATGTGCTGAACTAGTCACTCTTTCCTCTCCTTGCAAAATGTGTCCTTAGAACAATCAACCTGAGCTAAATATTAGCTTATTAAATATTTATCACCTTTGGTGGCAGGCCTTGTATGTACATTTAGGCTGGAAGATATTTGAGTCTTACAGCTTTTTTCTCCTAGTTATCATGGCTCAGGAGAAATCCTTGTTGATAGTGATGCTGGTAATGGCTGTCAGCATTACTTGTTCTGTATCACCTTCCATTTTCACTGGCATGAAAAAACAATCAATGCTAAGCATTGTTAAAAATATTAACTCTCCTGATGAAGCAAACTGAATCCAGCTGTTGCTGGATGATAGCACAAACCATCAGGAAATTGTATCTTAAACCATGTCTACACAGGTCTCTTCCTCCAACACAAAACATGACCAACAATCAGAACCTCAGAATTATCAGACAATTTTTTTCCATGTGAATTCAGGCTACTCAGGGATCTAACTGGAGACAGCCAAGTCTCTAACTCTTGTCCCACAAACCTGATATCAAAAACACTGCCTCAAGTAAGTCTCAGCAAGAGCCAGGTGCCCAGGTTCCCAAACATGACTTGAAAACCCATACTGCTGTGTTGACAAAGAGTACAAAGGGCAAAATGCCAGAGACACTGTACTCAAAGTGCTGCCATTGAGGGCTTTTTGTCCTTTCAGACAAAATCTAACCCTGACTGAAAGAACAGCAAGGAAAGACAACTGCAGCTACCACTTCAACTGAGTGTGAGGCAGAAGTGCTGCCTGGAGCCTCCACCCTCCTTGCCAGTGCTGGCTCGGTGACTGGCACTCATCCCTGGGAGCAGGAAGCCCGAGCTCTGGCCCTGCTCAGTGCCAGCCCCTGAGGAGGGTGCCCTGGGTGCACCTGCTCTGAGGAGTGAGGGTGCCCTTGCTTATCCTAAGGGCAGCCCACCTCCTTCTCATCCAAGCCTTTGGATACAGGCAACAAATTAGAACCTTTGGGGTCTAAACTGGGAGTCCTGACTGTGGGATGTTTCCCATGGAGAACAGGGCCTGCAAGGTCCAATGAAGCTGTATCCTTGGGGAGCACGCCAGCACAGGGCCACTGTTGCTCCACACCTTCTGTGTGCCTGTGCACACCCAGAGGGCACCACCAAGGAAAGCCACCCTGGGATGTTCCTGGCTCTGTAGCTCTGTCTCAGTCAACAGAAGAGCCACTTTCAGTCACCCTCCATTGCAACCTGGACCTGCTCAGCTCTGCTCATGCTGTTGCTTAAGGAGGAGGGATGTCAGGAGTGCTTGGCCACACTGCAGAGCATATTTACTGCCCCTTCTGCCCTTTCCCTGATGTCACTTTTTTTATTATGACATTATATTAAACCACAATGGGGATTAACCAACCCCGTATAAGCTTATTATGGGCTTATGCAGCCTGCTAAAGCTTGGCTTTGGATGGCATTTATTTTAATGAACCTCGGGCTGATGTCACTATTACACCCATGATTGTATATCCCTATCAAGCTCTGAAATGAACTCAGAATATAACATGAAGTTGCTTTATACAGTGTCTCTATAAAGGTGTCAAAATCCTGATGACATACACTGAAAAAAAAGTGGGCTGATGATGCAATGGCAAAATAAAAACATTGAGGTGAAACTAAAGGAATAATTATGGTCCATAAAAACCAGCACTGCCAAGTGAGTAACACCTGGTGATGATAACTACTTGCATGTACTCTGTATGGCTCACCTGCAGCATTGGATAAGCAAAGGCTTAACTTGTGCACTTTAAAACGTGCAGTGCAAGCAAGGGAGCAAACCAGCCTATTCTACTTACCAAAAATTTGGGAGGGGAGAAAGAGGATTTTCTTCAAATTATACAATTGCTCAGTGCTGAATTAGCTATGTTTATATATGCTGTGGATTAATAGCAGGATGTTCAACATTAAAGATAACCTCCAGAAAAAGATGAAATTCGGTATTTATTTTACCTGAGAACTGAGGCAATGAACAGCAGCTGAACTGAGGCAATGATAAGCACCTGAATGCAAGGACCTGAATGCATGTTCTAGTCACCTCTGTAAGAACTAGAGACATTTAAAAACTGATTTGTGAGAAATCTGTACTAACTCTCTTTGCAACTCACAGACAATTTCATCGGAACTCTTTCACTATTTAATGAAACCAAGAGTCTTAAACATGGGCAGTAAAACAAATATGGACTGACCAAGAAGAAAGTTAAACCAGCACTCAGTGTCTCAGCTCCTCTTATTAACTTCATCACCAAAAGACATGGCTAGGCCTGCGCTGACTCAGAAAATGTGTGAAAAGAGGTTCCTCGGTCGAACATGTCCACGAACTTCATTAACTCTCCTTCTGATCCCAGAATAGCAGGATCTAAGCCAATATATTCTGCAACAATTTCCTTCCCAGCTAGTGCAGGCAGAGGTACTGAGTCTGCCATGTGCACTCCAGGATGCTGGTGAATGTGAGTCTGGTGAAAAATTTCTACATAACAGAAAAATAATGGTAACACTGGGCTACCTTTTCTTCTTTTTTCCTTTAATACCTGCATTTTATGTGACTACAGAGTTTTCAAACAGCTATATCATAACAGTCTGTCGCAAGCGTATTGGGTGTTTCAGTTTGCCAGACCTGTCATAATAAATTAATTACAGGATGTTGCAGAAGTGGCTGAGTTCCAGCAGCATCTTGCACAGTTTAATATAGACCTATTTCCCCATTTTGATGTATTTGTGGTTAGATAAATCCTCAGAAAATTTACAGCTGCTACACACTAGTTTATTATACTCCCTGCCTTTGCAGGCGACATAAATGCAACAAAAATTTGAAGTCTGCTCAGAGCATAGATTTTACTGATACTGCTTTACCAGTGTGGAAACATTTTTTCTGCTAAAAGTGTCATCTGTAGTTTCTGCTGATTGTTTGCATTTGAGCATTACACAGGACTTGTAAACTTGCTTGTCACAGCCAAACACAGTGAAAATTCATTTGGCTTAACAAAGGCTTCACAAACGATCAGGTGGACAAAGTTTTATATGAAATGCAGAGCTGACATCTTCATCGATGACTGCAAGAGAGAAAATGTTTTCCCAGCCTTTAAAGTTAGTATACACTAATTGCAGCCATGATGCTGTGGCTCAAAGCCTGTTCCTTCCTGATTTTGCTGGAGCTTTGAGTATAGAGGTCCATCTATTCTGAGCAGCCTGCAGGACTGGGAGTCTACATAAACATCCCAGTGCTGGTAAGCAAACCCTTCTGAAGGGGAGGGCAGCAAGAAAACTGTACACAACAGATGAGCAGAAGACAAAATTCTTGTCAAAACCACTGTGAGCAGAACACATCTACATGTAAGAAAGGGATCCTATGACATTAAATGTTTGAAAGAGCAGCTTTATTCTTGAAGTTCCAATCTCTGCTGCAGCTGTTTTGCACCAGATGAAGAGGCTGGAGAGGATTGAATCAAGGCAGAAGTGCCTATGGCAACAGACAACTATAAAGGTGCCTCCTGAAAACTTGTACCAGAAATCAGGGAATGAAAGCTTCATCTCTCCTTACAGCTCTGCAAGTCAGACTACATGGAACTCTGTAGGCTGTAGCTCAGAGTTAGAACACCACTGTAGCTCAGAGTTAGAGCTGAGTTGCTGGAGAGACACAGAATGTTGTTCGTGGGTCCTGAGAGTTCATCCCAAAAGTTTCTGTAAATGGCACAAAACAAATGTTTTAAAAAGTGAAGTGGTTAAATATCTGAATTTCTAAAGTCTAAAAAACATGACTGAAGCAACCAAAGCTCTGCTATAACACACTTACATGCTATCTTCTGTTCCTTCTTCTTAAGTTCCAATTTCTAATTGCCACATTTTTGCAAGTCTCCTCCAAGCAGCAGGTTTCTCCTCAAGTTGCTTATTTCCCTCTCTGAGACCTCCTCTTGTTTCTATTCCCTACATGCAGCAGTTATGTTCCAAAGCACGTATGCTAAACTCCAAGCAATAAACCCCCTTGACTGAACTAACACAGTATATTTTTACGAGTGCAGGTGCACTTAAAGTAAGTTAATTTGTTTGCAATATTCTGTATGGACACTGGACAGAATGCTAACCAGGGAAAAACCCTGGAGTACCAATCTTTACATGAATCTTCCTGGCCTCCCTTCACCAGTCAGAAAATATTTCTATCCCCTCCCAGTTTCCACATCCATAAAATAGGTTGCATACATACTAAAACACACTGCACACATACTAATTTCATACGTGCTGGAAAAGGATCATTAAAAAACCCCGTCACTCTTTGTGTTTACCAAACAAGTGTTTTTGCTCTAGCCTGTTCCCGCCTTAAACAAAGTATTTCCTATTCACCTGAGTAATTAGAGCAGAAGGATGTAGTGAATGAAGTGCCTCATTATCAAGTTTGCATCCACGGTCCCTGCAGAATGACTGCCGTGCCGGCTATTTTTCATAGCTGTCTGCTTTTGCTTGTAATGGGCCATTGTTAACCCTAAATGATCCTGACATTCAATTCTCCGTCAGACAATCGCGTCCAGCCGGCAGATTTAGTTCACTAGTCAACAGAGACTTTCGGTTGTCATGTTCCTCTGTGTTCTCATTAGCCCTTGTTTGACTGTGATCCATCCCCTACTGCCTTCTGAATTAAGTGATGCTACAAATACACTTATTATGTTTTATGATGTCTGTTCCTCAAATTATTTTAAGGAAAAAACTAAATGCAACTCGATGGCTATTGGGAAACACAGGAAAAACAGGGCCACACACTTTCTTCTGCATTGCTGATTTACACACAGTTCTTGATATCTCTGCCCTATCATAGAAACATAATAGCAACTCTATGGTGTAACCACACACACAAAACCTACAAACACCAGAACAATGAAAGACCCACGATGCTGCTATTGCCAGGCAGCTATAAATATCTAATATTCACACTTTCTAAAGCAACATTTTATCTGGTTTGTTCCAGCAATGAACTCGTGCCACCCTCTAAGGAAGTTTCACAGAGACTTTTATAACTCTTGCATTTTAATTCACACATCATGGCTCAGGGAGCAAATTTGCAGGATACAGTAATGCTTCATCTAATAAAAAAGGAAAATTTTCAGTAGGCAATCTGAATCCTTCTGGAATTCTTTTCTTCCACTGAAATTTAAGTCCTCTAAGTACTTATGCAATATTCTGCAAATGTACATGATATTCACTGTAAAGTGATTTTAGAAAATATGTAGACTGCATTAACACAGAAACAAGAAGCATGATATAAAGTTTTTAAATTAAAAACTTCCTTTTAAACCATTAAAGTATTTAAAAGTTCTTTTTGTAAATTTAAAATCCCAACAGTAATGTCTGAAGAATAAAAACCCTACTAATACCAAAAAGCAGTTCTTCTAAAAATGAATGTATCAACAGTATTTTTGAACAAAAGGTAAAAACTGTCTTTGCCATTGTGCCATGCGCATAATTTTTTAAAGAGATTTTAGGGTGAAGGCTCTAATTTTAATACTGAAGATCATAAACCTTTTTAAATTTCAGATAATTTTGTTCCTTTTCTGTGAAATGAGTGCAGAAAACTAGCACCACAGTGACACTGCGTAAAAAGGAAAAGAAATCTCTAACCAACCATGTGGTAGGGAAGAAAAAAAAATTAGAAGCAAAACAAAAGCTATTGCAATTACAAGAAAACATTATGAAAAGTTTATTTTCAACTCTTGCATTTTCATGTTTGGCTCTTATCTGATTCCTTCTGCTTAATTGTTATTTGGAACTGTGCCTTGGAAGACACTACTGCTGCCTCTCCTCTCAATTTGGAAAGTGTGGCAAAGCAGCTCTATTCAGCTTCAGAGCAGTGAACATAATTGGAGCCCTAGTTCGCAAGCATGAAAGGAGGTGCTGTGCCTTTGATTAGAACTACCATCTCTCCCTGGTGTTTATCTGAAGTGTTATTTCTGTCTTCAGTGTCGACAATGGCAAATTAACATTTTACAATGCTTTCCAATGAGCTCCCAGATCTTGGCTACTGCTCAGCTCTCCCTGATGTGGAGCCTGATGTCACGCTCTGCCCTTGTTTTAAACATGACCCAGGACATTTTAGGAAATGTAAGATGCCGAGATTTTTCCCCATTATAAAATCTCTAAATGCCACATGTCACACAGGATGATGAGCTGGAACACACTGCAGGGACATAAGAGGTGGGGAGCCTGGACAGAATCAGGCAGCCCCAGGACTGAGGTAATTTTACACCACCTCTGACTGGGGAAAGAGACATTACTGAGTTTCCAGCACACACATACAAGCTGCATTAAGGGCAAGGCTCCATGCACACACTCCAGGCAGAGCAAAGTTAGGACTTCGGGCAAATAACAACTACCAGTGGGGCAAAAGAGAGGATTTGCTGCTGTGCTTTACTCAAAAGAAAAAAGTTTACAGATTTTTCTGGCTTCAAAACATGTGCAAGGAAGATATTACAATATACAGCAACTAGTCCTCTGCATCTGGGTGCATTTCACACATCAGTGCCCAGCATTGTTATTTTCACTTCTTTTTTTAATGGAATCAAGTGCCCTGTCTACTAAATAAGGGCTTTCTAATTTTATGTTATTTATTGCTTCAGAGGGGGAGGAGAAAGAATTTCCTAGCAGAGTAAAAATAAACTGGACATCATCAGCCAGAAAAAACACCAACACTAACTGATAGAAAGTGTTTTGTTTAATATAAAATATAAATTATTTAACACAGTAGATAATTAGTGAAGTCATTAGTAAAAGTTCACAAAATAATACTCAAGTAAAAAAATAGAGTAATGATGCTTACAAGTGAATAAGGACTACAAGTAAAACAAACAGCATAGTTGGATATGAAGTATTTCATTCAGATAAAACAAAGTATATTTGGCAAGACTGCTGCCAAAGCAGCCAGGAGCTCTGACAAAACTGCAATGAATCTTCACTATGTGCAGCGCACCTCATTTGAAAAATACAACTGCCTGGAATTTGCAATACTAATTTATTTTGATAAGAACAAGTAGCCCTACTGAAGACAGTGTAGTTGCATAGGTAGTTACTCCACAACTCCCTTCAGAGCTGCAAAATGCAGTCCAAACAGATATTTGATGTCAGGAAAATATTTTTTGAAAACTTGTGTTTTCAGGTACACTTTAATGTCAGCACTCATTTGGTATTTTACCATTCTGAACACTCTTCTATTTAACTTACAGCACACTTTAAAATGCTAATTTAATAACTTATGCAGTGGTTGGGATGTTTTGCTCTAGATCACACTTTTTCACTTGATTCTTTGCTCACAATGGATTGATCTACAGCCTACACAAATGCCTAAGTGACAGTTTAACTTGATATCAAATTAGGAAACCTTGCATTTGACAGTTTCGTTCTTTTCCAGTCCAGTGAGGAGCTGAACCTTCAAGTTCTGTTGATTTCAAGGAAGCCAGGGCAAAAGTCATCCAAAACAGGTTTGCACTATTGATAAGTCACAACTGGTACCATTTTGCATATTTAACTATTTTAATTTATTTGTTTGTTGTTAATCCTAGAAGAGAGATCATAATTGCAGCCTTCAACGCGTATAATGAACATCTCCCCAGTGTTCAGAAATAAATTACGCCTCTGCGTCATGGCATTCGAGCTCAAAGGCAATATTTGTCCTTCCATTTGTGCTTAAGTTTGAGCCTCTTGCTGCCTTTTTCTTCTTCTTCTTCAATTCCACCCCACGGGATGTAGGTTCGTTTTCAACACCATTAGTTGTAACTGATGACAGAGGAGTATCGAAGCTCATTAAGTTGTGCTGATTTTCTCTCTCGTTCCTTTGTATCCTTTTCTTCTTTTTCTTTGTACCTCTAGAGGAAGGTGGATATAAAAAGAGTAAAAGAAACACAAAGTTAGCCCAAATTTAGAGCTTTTTCCACCTACAGCTGATGTGTTAGAGCAATTGTCTGCCTGTCCTCTTGAGCACAATGCTGAAACAACTACAAAAACTACTGTTCCACAGCAGAACAAAGACAGAAAAACCATGAAGACAAAATATGAGACCACTCCACTAGTCTACTTTTTATCATAGCATTGCTTTGAAAAGAACTGCTCATGATCTTAAAAATCAGTTTGTCTTGATCAACAGACAACAGATGTAATTAAAAAATACAAATTACCAGTCTCCTCCTCTCATAAAAGCAATTTCACTTGTCTTTTTTCACTTTCCTAAGCTCAGACAGCAAAATACTTACAATTAAGGTTTATTTATGCAACAAGAATAAGACAGGCAGTCAAAGTACCTAAGATTAGTTTTTCCATTTTAATATACCTGAATAAGGACAGAGTCAGAAATCACTTGAATGTCTATTTATGCTTATCAGCCTTCATACAGTGCCAAAAGGATCAGTCATGTTCCTGTATTCCAGTTGATGCCTCTAACTGGTCTTGCACATGATGGCAGGGATTATGCAGATGTTACACCACTTCTACCATGAATTTCCCACTCTTGGCAGAAGTTGTAACTTTATTTAACTACAAATACTTAACAATACTTTGACTCTAACCTTTCAAAGGAAGGTACTGTCTTTGTTCAAACTTTGAATTGTGCCGAGCACAAAAGGGTTCTGGTTTATGACCTGAACTGTTTAATGCTGCTGAAACACATAAGCAAATGGATTAATCAAGACTGAAGAATGTGATGTGTGTCTTTTCCACAAAAATGGTGTTACAAGTGCTGCACTGTCCTAATGTAATCAGATTTTATAGATGAAAATGTTTACACATCAGCCTTGCTAATGAACTGATGAATATCTGCCTGTAGTTAGAACTTTTCTTAAAGCTAAATTGTATACTTATGAATATGTGGATTGCTGCAGCTCTAGTACTGGAACATCTTAAGGAAAAGGTTTGGGAATCTAAGAACCTCTGTGTTAGGATTCCTAGAACAATTTGAGGAGTACTGCTGCATGAGGAAACTAGGGTACAGAGTCATAATTATTCAGTGTTGTAAGTACCAATGCACCAAACCCAGTGTTCAGCGGGGTCTCGTGTAAATTTATGCAGAGCACTACCTAGTGCAGCTCAAGGAAACCATACAATGGGAGCACACCTAAGGACACACTGGCTGTGCTGACAAGCAGCAGCTAACCATTACTATTGGAAGGATAAGGTTACTATGCCACTTCCAATATAAAGCTACTCTAATTTTGAGAAGTAGTTTTCATCTTTTTACTGTTTGAGCATCAGACGTGATGATGTATCAAAACTTAGATTAAAATCACTTAGCATAATTTCTCTATTTCTTCTAGAGTCTGCAGAAGACACGTAAACTGCTTGGCTAAGATAAAAGTCTACTGCCATCTTGTATAAAATTTGTTTTCCTATTTCAAAACCATACTTTCCACTGAGAAATTCTCAAAAAATAGACAGTTCATAAGGAATTGCTATTCATATTCTTTTACAGCAGGTATTGTGGCTGTAGTGAACAATACTGTTCTAATAAGCAAACCAGTAATCATTTATTTGGCTTAGCAAGCTGTGTAGGTATTAAAGTTTCACTTCTCCATACTGAAAGTGTGTACTTGGTGACCACTTGATTCTTAGGAGTTGCGCAGTAAATAAATTTTGTATCATATACGTCAATATGACATGAATATTAAGTGTATTTTTACAGAAAACAGGAAAATAACAGCATGTTTTAGGTGGAACAACTAAAAATTTAATTACAGACTGGACTGGATCTCAAGTCACCTTGATATTGCTGTTAGATGCTGAAATATAAGCATCTTATCTGATTCCAACAGATAAGGCAACACTTGCATGTATTTAAATTTTTAAGGATATTTCAAGACACATTCACTGCAGTGAGCAAGAAAACTAGGGTCCTGGCAGGTCATGTTTTTGGTAACAGTAAAGTGAGAGCTTTCATGAAAAATAGGCAGCCCTGTTTCTGAGCTGTTTTATTATCTGATGTGTGCTGTATAAATACCTATAAACAGAAATAATGACAGTTTTTCACACTAGTGGCATCAGCAGTATCTCAAAATAAGGCAACAGCTTGTAGTCTTTTCTGAAAAAAAATCTGGTCCATGTGGTCACTGCTGTGAAGTGCTATGACATGGAGCATGCATGATTTCAGACTGGAATCTCCATGATGCTCCTGCTCCCTACAGTTCAGGATGAGGGAGCACAGTGATTCAAGCACATAGGTGTCTTCTCTAACCTTCTTGAAATGTACCTGAAGTATTTTTTGGGCTCTATTCCTTCAGTGCGAATTTGTGTTTGGTATGACTCAAAGTTCTTGAATTTTCTTAAATCATTTGTGATTCCACATTTTATATCTGTGGCCCCACATTTTTCAGTGGATGCCCTGGAAAGGTCACTCATAATAATTGTTTCCTGAAGTCCTACCAATGGAGTTATCCCAAGTTTTTGATACTGACTTCTAACAGACTGTGTCAACCGTCACAGTAACTGGTGCTTTTAAGGCATTTCCTTCCTTAATGTATATACTACTAGAATAGATGTGTCCAAAATTCAACACTAAATTCTGTCAATGTGCAGTTGCTCAGCTCACTCCTCATTGTGCTTTAGGGTTAAACTTTCCACTCAAAATTTATTTTCAAATCTAGATACAGCTGGAGATACGAAATTCAGATTTAAAGGCAGGTTCAGATGAGGTTTGTATCTGCATCTTCAGCATAATGTAGATTATTTATATGAGGAGGGAACCAGTCTGGAAAAGGAACAGTGAAATAACTTAGCTTAGGTGACAGATACAATGGCAAATGTGGGAAGTATTTTCATATATCAATTTTTGAAGCAAAAATGGTTGCAAAAGCTAAAGATATTGTGGAAGCTCCCGTTCAAAATGCTGAGATCTTATCTGCTTACAGCTTTCATGCAACAGAGAGCTACAATTTTTAAGAAATGCAAGTGTCATCATCAAAGGTGCTGCTGGCATCTTTTTAGAATGTGAAAACCTTTTGGAGTTTACATTAATTAACTTTTAGAAGGCGCAAAAATAGCTTTCAGTCTGCAGCTGAATAAATCCTAATACATAGCTAAGGGATGCCAGTGAGCAAGCACATACCCCTGAGTTTTGACTGCCATGTACATTATAGTCCTTGCTCTTCTGGGGATGTGCATATGTATATGAACTGTTATTTCCTTCACATTTTGGGTGTGAAGCATTCTCCCACTGATCACCCTAAAGCCAACTTCTTGTTTTGCTTGAAAAAAAAAAATCAACCCTTCCAACATTTCTCACAGTTTTCAAACAACAATTGTAAGAATAACACTGCAAATTGTTTTAAGCATTTCTTGCTTACTCTGTTGCGGGTGAGTCTCTATCTGTGTCATGTTTGGCGATAAATTTCAGGTCCCCTGACTTACTGGTGACTGGTGACATCTGTAAAAGAGACAATAAAAGCAGGAAGGTAAAAAGATGACAGACAACGGGGCCAACACATGTGCATAGAAAACCCACCAGCTTCCTGAATAAGGAGAGAATATACCTCGTTTGAAAAAGAATGTCTATCAGCCATAAAATGTTAACTCCTATGTGGTTACAAACAAGGAAACAGTGCCCTGCTATAAAAAAAAAAAAAAAAAAGGCTATTTGCAAATAAAAGACAGTTTTCAGGTATGTGTAGAAACAAGAGGTTATGAGTCTGCTTGAAGACAGCTTAAAACACACATTGTTGCAAAAGAATTATTTGAGCTTCTACGAGTAAAAAAGCAGAATGCTATAAAGCCTTCTTATTGCATAGTTTTCACAAGAAAAACCTGTCTTTTTTAATCCTGAAAGTTTCAAAAGCAGTGCAAATCACTCCAGGTTACTTTGTAGTTCAGGGCTAAAAAGATTCCCCAAATCTGGAAAAGTAGATTCTCTTACTTCCAAAGAAAATAGAGGGTCTCTGTACAACTTGCTCCCTCTACAAATAAATCTAATTCTAACAGGTCTCAAACTTAATGAAAGAATTCCCATAAGGAAATGTGAATGCCCTTCCTGAGTCTTCAGGGACAGGTTATTTTACTAGTTTAATATTATTTTTCTGCTGACTTAGAATAAACAGGATCAAGCTCCCATTGACTTACTGAATTAATACATTTACACTGTGCACAACAACCATGTGCAAACATTAGTCATTAGAATTAGTCTGCTGTAAAAACACAGATTGCTGGATTCGTTTAGACAAAAGTCAGCCTATTAGAATACAATAATGTAGCATTGGCAGGGCTAGGAAGACAAATCATCTACTCCACACACAAAATCCTTGTTAATACAGTAATAAACTCAAGACTAAGTCAATGGTAAAAGTAAACACAAAAGAAGGAAATATAATACCACTGATATGAAAAATACAAGGGAGTGTTGTAAAGGGAATGACTCCAAGTAATTAATACTTCCTTCAGCATTTATAACCTTGTGGTTCCTTGCCATACATACAATCATTAATTCATTCTGCTTGCAGTCAAAACAAAATATTTTTCAGAAAATCCTGTGTGAATGATGTTGAACCACTTTACCCACATTTCTGAGCAAATATTATAGAATCTTCTCACTGTACTAATACTATAATCAAATATGAACCATTCCAAAGAACCGTAGCATTCCCTAAAGTCCTGCTACAGAAGACTGACCTCTTATAAAAAATACACTATGATTTTTAATACTTTCAGACACCTAAACATAGAAAATTATCCTTGTTTTACAGTTAGAAGATTAAAGTATCCACTAAATTAAGAGGCTTAACGGAAAATTCTTAAGATCTGTTTTAAAGAGAACTCATCACATAGCCTTTCATATATTAAAGCACCTTTCACATATTAAAACGCAGCCTTTTAGTATGAGTACCAAGGAAAGAAGAGCACACAACTGGACACATTCGAATAGCTGTTTATTTCACATGGCAACTCATGAGAATTCCTAGGTCTGTGGAGACAGACTCCCAACACTCCACAGTACTATTTATGACAGCTTTCTTACTTCATTCCAACAAACTTTCAAGCATGTAACAAAGGAGAAACTAGATACTAAATCTTTATGAATCAAATCTCGCTGCCACTTCCTCCTTTGGTCTGTCCCACACACCTTTGTATCCCTCTCAGCCTACTCCTTGACCTTCTTTTCCCATCCTAGTGATGTAAGAAGTAGCAGCACTGAAGAAACAAGGGGATCAGTGGCAGATGCAAGGAGGCAGTGCAGGAGCTGATGAAACAAGGGAACGAAGCATCAGGATAACGAAGTGGAGGCTGGGAAAACATGCAGGAGATCTTTGGCAAAGGAGGTGTGGTAACACACACGGGGAACTCACTAAGGACATGTCAACGTAAGGAGCAAGCCAGGGAAGGCTGGAGTATGGAGGAGATGAGGAGGCTGCTGATCTCATCTTTGTCATTTCTAAACCTCTCAACCACTTTGTTATGCATGGGCAGATCTCCCAGGAAGCTCCAAACAGCTCTGCACTATTGTCCCTGCCTTTGTACTAAGATGCAGTGAAGCCTGTGCTGGAACAGGTATGGTGTGACACTCCTCCAGATCACATTGTTAATATCACATTATTAGGGCAGTGTTTGCTTTCAAGAAAAACACCCTAATGTTTCAGATACTTCTGAATATTTTTCTGTTCACAAGAACAAATGCTGAACACAGCACAAAAAATGAGCTCATTTATACAGTGCCACTAACGGTGTTCAATTTTGTTGCCATGGTCTAATTCTCCCCGTTTGTGAGATATAGCCCACCAGAAGAAGAGAACGTTTGTTCATTTCAACTGTAGAAGCTTGGATTTTCTAAAGGTTTTTTTTGCTTTATGCTCATAGAAATGAAAATTGTAATAAAGTACACATTTTCCTATTCTAAAGGGCTCGCTTGCTTTACAGCTCTTTCATTTCATACTCAACATTCTCGCTTGCTGCCACGTAAGAAGCAACCAAAGCAATATAAATAAAGGCAAAATACACAGAAGCATGTCAAGTTCCTGATCCCTGCTATAGAATCCACAGCAGTAAATCAAGCACTAAACCCTTCCTCTGCAACTTGTGGGAGCAATCAGGTATTTCAGAACACACTTTCTAAAAGAACCTGAAACAGAGGGCATCTAAAGGAAATACTGAGGACATAGTCCCATCCCAAATCTACGTTTTTGGTGGTGCTTTCCTCTAGGCTGTGCAGAGCTGCCCCTAAGACTGGTCTGCAGAGATTCTCTGGCTAACTAGGAGGTAGATGGACAGAATAGAGTGGTGCAGAAAATCTATTCAGATGATTCAAGCCATGACAGTAAATGAGTTTGCTCTATAGCCTACAGAGGAACTCTCCCATAGAAGTTGTTTCTACAGAACTTAATCTAATTAAAAACTCATTGGATCACAGATGGCAAGAATGAACATGTCTCTGTGCCTTTTCATGCTTGTCTTTAGGACACTACACTCAGTACTAGGTCTGTATCTTGTTTTCTATTATGCAGTCCATGGATAAAAGATTCACAGCCATGTATTTAACTACCCAAAACTATGCCAATGCCTGCTGTCAAAACTGTTCTAACAAGTCAAGTTCAGGAGAAATGTGACACCACACCTCACTCATCATTTTCTTCCCTGCTATTCTGCATTCGTCCACACATTTCCCCATTAAATGAACAACTGGCAGAGACCTTTGCTAACAGAATTACATATATTTCTTTTGCCATGACCTTCCTATTTAAATGCAATTAACTTACAATTGCTCTCCCCTCTCTTTAGTGTTTTTAAAGGACAAGCCTACGTATATCAGACTGACCATATTCTGGCCCTTATATCTAACAGTATTAGCTTAGTTGTGAGAATCTAGAAGAACCATGGCTCTGTATACAAGACAGACATTGGCATAAATTTCTCCCTTTTGCATAAAAGGAAAAATCAGTTGGGTGAAAATTGTAGTCGTGGCTTAACACCAGCAAACCCTGCATCTCAGAAATCAAATCCACTATGTAAGTTTTTGAGGGATAACAAAAGGAGGAGGAGGAGGAGGAGTGGAGACAAGATACTTCAGATTGAAGCAGTATGGTTTAGAACACCTGTTTTCAGTCTTAACGATTTGGCCTCTGGGAATTTATATGGGATCACAGCTTTGCATTAACATTTGCATTACAAAGTTCAATTCTCTTCAGAAATAGGCTAAGAGGACCCAAGAAGAAAAATGGGGAAGGAAGAAGTCAGCTTGCTCCTGAGATAATATGTGTCACTTAACAGCATTTTTGATCCTGCTTGACCAACTCAGTGGCTCAGCCTGATTCTTCCTATCTTTAAACAGAATGGTCACCTACAGTAAACATCTGTGCATGAAGTTTCCCCTTCTCTTTTTCCCCCCAACAGGTATTAATTTGCTTATAAACCAGATACCTTCTCTTTCAATGACTCAAGTAATACTATAAACACAGGTGTAAATATTTCTTGAGACAGAACACATAGCTACCAGCTTACAAATAAAGTAGCACCCCACATGCTTAAGAGAGAGTAATTCAACTTGCCCATGCAGCTGACATGCTGGAGGGAAGGGATGCCATCCAGAGGGACCTTGAGAAGCTTGAGAGCTGGATCTATGCAAACCTCATGAAGTTCAACAAAGTGAAGAAGCACAAAGCCCTATACCTGGGTTGTGGCAATCACAGACACACCTACAGCTGGGCAGAGAAGTGACTGAGTGCAGGCTTGTGGAGAAGGATTTGGGGGTGATGGCTGATGACAAACTCAACATGAGCCAGCCATGTGTGCTCACAGCCCAGAAGGCCAAACAAATCCTGAGCTGTATCCAAAGGAGTGTGGCCAGCAGGTCATAGGAGGTGATTCAGCTCCTCTACCATGTTCTTGTGAGACCCCCACCCTGCAGTGCTGTGCCCAGTTCTGGACATGGAACTGTTGGAGCAAGTCTAGAGGAGTGTCAAGAAGTTAATTAGAGGACTGGAGCATCATCCCTACGAAGACAGGCTGAGAAAGTTTGGGCTGTTCAGCTGGAGAAGAGAAGGTTGTGTGGAGACCTCATAACCTTCCAGTCTACCGAAGGGAAGTCTACAGAGAAGCTGAAGAGGGACTTCTTTTTCTGTGTCCTGATTTCAGCCAGGGCAGGGTTAAATTTTGTGCAATAGCTGGGAGGGGCACAGGCAGGACCCAGATGTGACAGGACCTCACATCATTGCCAGGGCTGGGGAAAAAGGACTCTGCTGGAGAAGGGCATTCCTTCCAGTCCAAAACTTGGTGGGGAGAAGCCATCTGGCACTAATTTAGTGTAGCAGGCTCCACAGAGAGCATCTCTGGATGTGAATCACTTTCTCTTTTGTATACTTTTGTTATTAACATTGCTGATGTTACTGTTCATTTTCTTATCTCATTGCTGTTTACAGTAAATTCTTCTTATCGCAACCCACGATCTTCACTTTTTGTGCCTCCAATTCTCAACTTCATTCTGGCAAAGTGGAAAGGGGTGGGGGGAAGCTGGAAAAGGGGGAGGAAGTGGGAGCAAGAAAGTGGTGTGTGGACTGGGAGAGCCTCGGTAAGGGCACTGAACTGGGGAGTACCATTCCCACAACGGCCTGTAATGACAGGACAAGGAACGATGGGTACAAATTGAGAGAGGGGAAATTTAGGTTCCATATTAGGAAGACATTTTTTACTGTGAGGGTGGAAATACACTGAAACAGGTTGCCCAAGAAAGTTGTGGATGCCCCAACCCTTTGAGTGTTCAAAGCCAGGTCAGATGAAGCCTTGAGTAACTTGGCCTAGGGGGAGGTGTCCCTGCCTATGACAGAGGGGGTTCGGACTACATGATCTTTAAGGTCCATTCCAACCCCTTCACATTCTATGATTCTGTCTCAAACAGTACAAATTGCATTTTAAAGGAAAAACAGAGTACCAAGAAATAGGAAACTAAAGAACTCAAAAGCTAAAATATGTTAATATTGGGTAAAGATTAAGAAAAATGGCCCATTCCCCATAGATGGTGCCATAGTAACATTTCCTTCAGAAGAATGATTTCTTAAAGAATAATCAAAGTAATTACTACTTCAAAAGTAGGATTTATAAAGAACTATTTATTTTATAATGCTTTTAAACAATATACGTGGAAGACTACTCAGTAGCTTTGCAGATTGATTCTGAAAAGCATTGTTTCTTTCAGCCCAGATGTCAATACCTTCAGAAAGAGAGATCTGTAATCATATTAGCTAGGAACGAAGCCCAGAATTATGAACTTCAGTACAATACATTCTAATTCAATTGAAAACCCCTTTTTTTCTGCTATCTTCCTGAACCTTGAAAATGAACAGACTTCATGATGTGTCAAAAGTCTTCAGCTCTATTCACTGCAAGAGTTTCATTGTATTAATTCCTTAGTATTTCCCTCATTAGCATAATCACATCTTCCTATTTCCCCCTCCTCTTCCTAAAAGATAATAAGTCTCTGAAGTGTTCCTCAGTAACCTGAAGGTAACATTAATAGAGAAAATAGAAACAGTACAAACCATAAAATAAAATAAAAAGCCTTATAAAATAACACTTTATTAATTAAAGTTTATTAATTAACTATATTAGTTTCATTAGTTTGATGAAACTAAAAGAAAAATTTCTAGCTATTATTTTTGAAATGTGGAACAACTTTTCCATGCTTTTTAAATTTTTAGATTCAATAAATAAATTTTAAGCCCACAAAATCACCCACATGTAAACAGCTCAAGCCCAGGGGAAAAGAATCAATTGCTTGGCAGGTTAGTTTCAGACACACTGGGCTAAGTATTCACAAAGTCTGACAAGGACCTCCTCTAGGGGAAGAAGAGTGAGACCATGAATTATTTATATGAACAGTGATAATCCCTAACTTTGTTTAAATATACATGGAATCAAGTTTTGATGACCTTTGGGTAGTTTATTCAAATTGTGCAATAATAATGTGGTTCTTGCCAGTAAGCCTATTCTTTTTTTTTATTTACATCTTGACATCATTTTCCAAAGATAAATATACCAGAAAGAATACTTTTTTACACTTTTAATGGAAATTTTAAATTTACTGTTTTGTCTATTACTACTTCCTACTATTCTCATGTAACACGGCATTGCATATTTAATATTCAGAATCCAGTTACATGTATTTCATGTAGTGAGCATTGAATTATAAAACATGTTCACAAGATCTTATAGCCAGCAGAAAATTTCTGGGGAAAAAAAGAAAAAGACACTCTATTGACTTTGAAATGTTTCTGATTGGCCAAAATTTTGCAAAACCCACACTATGGTTTCTAATAGAACCCTATCTGAATTCCTGTCCTTTCCACGTTCATCCTAAGGAACCTGAAAACAACACATTAACTGGAGCAGCCAGTTGATAAGTCCATCTCTATTTCTTGGAATTCTTCATCAGTGCAGCGAGAACTTCACTCCATGAAATTTCAATTGGCAGTTTACATGCATGTTGTAATTAAAGATGATTATGACCTAATTTTGTGGCTCGGGAGTTAAGTAACTCCTAAGGCAGGAAAACAAGGTTTGCATAAAATTATTGTTATGAATGCAAAACTGATGGTAGAAAGTATTTTGAAAGAAAGTTCTTTGAACTAAAGCTTTTCTAGAAATTATTTGCAAAGCTTAATATTGGATCTTAAGTATTACACCCTCTTCTAATGTTAATAATTCCCCTTTATCCTTTATTCACTCATAAAGCTCTGACGATTAGCTAGATATGCATGTGTAATATCTGCAGTTGGAAAACTATTCTTAATTTGACTATCTGGTATTCTCAGTAATTAAAACCATAGTCATAGTCAACATTTTAAGTGCCTTATTTAGTCATGGATAGTACCAAAATCTCACAAGTAATTGCCAGGATGATTTTCATAGTAACTGTTTTGCAGTCTTAACAGTGCTAAACATTTGAGTAATCCTCAAAAAAAACCAGAAAGAACAATAGATATAGCAGACCTAGGTATAACTAAGTATTTGGGAAAACATTCTTGTGTCCAAAAAATAAACTAAAACATTAATTTATATTTTCCTGCTTGTGTCAACAACTTAAGCAACAACCTAATTACTCAATAAATATTTCTGGATTAAAAAAATAAAAGCTTTTCTGCTAAGTAAAAACAAACAAACAAACAAACACAACCCCAACAAAACACAGGGGTTTACTAAGTTTTTCTTATCTCCCATATAAAGGAAATTGGCATTTCCCTTCATCAGGTCATATAGTGGAAAAAAGTGAAAGGAATAGGAAGAAAAGTTGCTGTGTCACTGCTGCAAGACAGGAACTGCCATAACCGATGAGCCCCCTCAGTGGTCATCTTAGCAATTTTGTCTCAGAAGTCTCTGGTATTGCCTAAAGCCAAAGCCCTGTACAAATTTCATTCATTTTGGCAAACAGCTGAATGACAAGTTGTTTCTTCTATGCAGAACTCTGCAGCTTTTGTAAACCTATTACATTTCAAGGCATCATAAGTCTTACAGAGATTTGATTCATCATTTGGTTAAACTCACTATCTTCTTGGTGGCTTATATGGTGCTGATGTGACTTGCAATTTAAAAAAATCCACTAAATTGTGTTTCCCAGTCATCCCAATGCTTTTGAAATCTCAGCCATTACCTCAGCCTGAAACATGTTATTAAAGCAATTAATCCCTAAGCACGCACATTTAAGAGTGTCTTGCAGTAGTTGAGTTCACTAGGGTAACTAAGCATGGCATAAACAAAAATTTCCTTCTACCAATAGTAGATGTGTTCCATTCCAGCTTAATGCTCCCTGATCTTGTTTTACAGCAGAAGGAAAGAAAAGTGAAAAAAAGAAGAGTGCATTGACTCTACAACACTTGTACATTCTCTCCACTGCTCATTCTTTGCTAGTTTAATCTCATATGTATATCCCCTTATATAATTTTTTCCAGGACCTGTTTTGCAATTTCCCTCTAGACTCTGTATGATTTTCTTCTACCCTTGGCTGCTGAGCAAGATGAAAAGCAATGTATTTGCTTGGTTTTGGACTGATACTGTACATTTGATTCCTTATGTCTTTCTTGTAGACTGTGTAGACTACTACAAAATTCCAACTCATTATTAAATATGCAGTTAATTTAACTCAAGGTACAAGCAGAATTCAATTTAAGAGCCTTTTAATTAAATAACATTAAATCTCAGTGTTACTAAAACAAGTACTACCAGTAATAAAAAAACTAGTGTTAGAAAAATATGTCAGCCATAGACACTTGAGAAATTCTAAGCAATCAAAACTAATCAAATGTTGCTTCTCACAAAGCTGAATAACAAATATGAGTTGCAAATGTTAGTAACAGTAGCTGGTATACATAAAAGTATTGTGATACAGAAAATTGACTGAATTCCTACCAGATTAAAACAGAAAAAAAAATATGCGGATAACAATGACCAAGTCTAATAAAAATGGGTATAACAGCGCTTCTCCCTCTTCCAATCCAGGTATGAGTGAAACTGTGTGATTTTAAAAACATCCTCTGGGATACCCTCCTTGCCTCTAGCCACGCAGACAATAAATTAAAGAAATCACCAGTAATGTAATTTTTCTTATATTTATTCCAGTCTGCCTTTATAGAAGTATCTGGAAGTAGAGCACCCTTGTATTTCCTGGACAATGGTTTGGCCTAGGAATTTCTCAGCTACAAAGAGGTAAAGGATACTTCAGAATAATTACTACTACTCAGTGTACTGATTAATTCCACTTTTCAAGTATAGTTAGGAACAAAACACTTAGTAATTCAATTTATAGCAGTTGGCTTCAAGAAGACAGCCGGCTTCAAGACTGCCAAGTGAGTAATCTGTGCTCAATAATTTATTGAATGCTACCTCTCTATATTCACCTACTAAAAAACAGAAGCTGCACAAAAAGGTCAACAGACATAGTCTTGAGTGTTTTAACCTTGAACATTGCAATGTCTTTTCCAGCGTAAATAATTCTATGATTGTACACACTATGGAGCAAAGATTAGATGAATCACTTGAGAAGAAGTCCCCAAAAGTTGTAACTAAGCAACACAGAATATGATTAGAGTCTTGCAAATCAGACACAAAATACTAGATTCAATTTTAGGAAAGTACATGGAAAAGTCAAATAATTTGGAAGAAATCTGAACAACACTTTTAAAGTAGTTGTGTTAGTACCATTTCAGTAAATGAAAATGAACAGCTGTGGGAAGTATACTTATTAAGGATACAAATATTTTGAAATAAAAATTTCTTAAATTTGTTGAACTAATTCTTAATCACTTTTTTTTTTTTGTAGAAGATATCCCATGTTTTAAGACAACCATCAGTCTTATTTCACAGAAGGGAAACATAAGCATCCCGAATTTCTAATCCCCTGAAGAAGTGAGAGTTAATTGGCCTGCTTTGCGTATAGGGGAGTCTCTAAAATTCAGGGAAAGAATCCCCAGCCCATGAAAATCAAATGTCTATTTTTTTTTCCTGAACTAAAAACCAGGTCCTGTTCCTTTTCTTCTGTATTTTCTGACTAACAAAAATCACAGAAACAGGAATGCTTACACACATATAACTTCTGTAAACTTGGAGTCAATGGAAGATTTGCCACCCATTAGAACAGTGGAAGCAAGCAGGATATTTAATTGCCACATAATGGATAAGCTGATTCCACACAAGATAAATATTAAACTTCTGCTGAAAATATACCTGCTTGCCTGGAATGAGATCTACACATAAGAATTTTTTACATAAAAGATTAGAAATTAATACAGTCCATGTGGCATACAAAAGGCAACCTACCTCTACTTACCAAATCCTTCCTTCTCAAATTATTACCTTATCTAGTGTCAGAAAGCCTTCCTCTGCTTCTGTTGGTCCTTCTGGTAGGAGAGGAGCAGAATCTGGCATTAATTCTGAAGGTTGTTCTTCATATTCTTCTGAAAAGAGGAACCATAATTCGCCATTATTAGAGCTGTGAAAGAATTTGTGAACCACTATGACGTTACAATCTAGCCAAAACCAGGATGTGAACAAAAACATGTGAAAAATGTTTGAAGGCAAATGTTGTATGACAATTAATGAAAATTTCTCCCATAAACCTTTATTTATACTAGCAAGTTTAGATTTAAATGTGATTTATATATTGGTTATTGTATAAAAGCATTCAAACATTTACCTAAGAACAAAATCCATACTGTTAGGAAGCAGCTGATACTTAACAAACATATCTTACATATTTCTTTTGATTCAACAAGATGATCAACAACTGCAATAGCAAATTATTTACCAGAGATTTTTTTTTTTTTCACAATTTGACAACTGCCTCAAAAATTTTGTTTAGGTTTTGTCTTTGTTTTTCAGAACATTTTTTAAGGCCCTCACTGAAGACTCTTCCTTCAGACTTCTCTCTGGGTTATCTTACAAGGAGGAAAGGCAGGGCAAATTGCACAGGATGTGCAAGGAGAGGACAATAGGGAAGGGCATCGTAAATCTAACTTTAACTGACCCCACCAAGTGAGCACAGTGTTATGTGCAAGTGCTTTCTAGGAAAGAGGCTTAAATACTAGATTTCACTTTAAAGACATAGGGAGGAACTAAAAAATGGGGGAAACCGTCTTGAGAAATGTTGGGTTAAAAGATTTCTAAATACCAGTATAACTGATAGTTTGATAGCTTAGGAAGGCAAATGAATTTCTTGTAGTGTGCAACCACATGCTGGGTCTACAAGCTGAATATTTACACCAGCACACTCAGCATCTTTACAGCAGTGGACTAACTAGGATGCTTCCTATATTATTTCTTCAAATTCATCTAGGTTTGTCTGTATCATTAAAACAAAACTTCAATGCTCAGATGTGAGATTTAACCATTAGTGTTATTTTAAAACTTCTTACTGAAATCCAAATATTTGGGAACTGAACATTCTCCATTAGAGCAGGGGGAAAATTAAGAGTTGTACAAAAGCTAGATTTAATGGAAATTGCCTAAGAAAAAACCCCAAGATGTTTGCGAAATGCCCTGATGTGTCCTAAAACATTGCCAAGCTGGGGCCTGAATTAGGTTGCTCTGTGTTAGAAGAGACAAGGGATCAATCCAGCTGACAGATAATTAAGTCAGTAATAAGCTGACTTATTCCATAAGCCGAAAGTGCAATGGTTAGCTAACTTAATACAGTTTTTGCACCACAATAAGTCATCATTATGCCACGTGTGTACTACATAAATTCCTATCTTCAGAACAATAAGCAGAACAGCACGGTAAAATCTTGGAGCATCAGTTAAACCCACACCGGTATACCAGGAAGACAGCAGTAAACTTACTTTCACCAGCCACATAATTAGCTGGAAAATAGCCTTGCTGTCCATTTGCTAGGCTGCCAAACCACCAGTTATCATTATCTTTGTATAACACTTGGATAATGTCACTGCGATGGATGGTTAGCTCATCTGATCGATGCGCTGTGTAGTCATAAAGAGCCACTACCTAAAAGAGAGATAAGAACACCACAGCTTTATCACAACCATGCCACAGAGAAAAAAGCGCAACATTCACTTCCTCTTGCAGAAAAGCAGCTGAAACCAAAGCTGCACTTTGGTAAAAGCTGAGGCTGCCTCAAGTTTTGCTAATGGGATCAGGGGTGGTGGGAAAGCAGCAGGAGAGGCAAGATAAAGGACTGTGGGATTGCAGAAATGGTTAAGAACATTCAATTCACTAAGATTAGCTTCAAAACAGCAGCTGTTAGTTTTATAAGCAATTTGCTTGTGAAGCGAAAGGGAAAAAAAAACTTCATACAGTCACTTTCTCAGAATTGTTACACCACCTTCAGATCCCATTCTCTCTGTGCTCATGAAGCATATGTGTTTGAATAAATACTTCAACAGTATGACAGCTTTATCCAAGGAAAAATTTAATACAAAAAGACATAGCAAAGTTTTGCTTTGATCACTCCATTTCTTCTTTTTTCTTTTCTATTTTTCATTTGTTTTGTTTAGTAATAAGCATTTGGATATACAATTTTATAAATAAATGCAAAAAATACATTTATATTCCATTTCACATAATAAATCTATCTGACAGTGAATTTCAGCGCAGCTATACTTTTATGAATAAAAGTACTAACAGTCATCAGGACCATGGATACTACATATAATAAACTACTAGAAGCCTGCTTTCTACCCCGAATATAAAAATATCAAATACAATTTCTTATTTATTTCCTATGCCCCATGAACAAAAATCTGTCCTACTGAACTCTGAGCAGAGAAGCATGAAAGGAAAACAAATGAACTGAAAGAATAACGGAATTGCTCACTTCCCTCATCATAAGTGAAGAACAAAATTATGGCCTATTTTACACACAGAATGCTGCTTCCCTACCTACAAACTTCACCTCATACTCCTCTACTAAACTGTAAGTAGAGGTCAGAAATAGGGATCATTAGGAGCAATAGGAGGGGTAACAGGATTGAAGGAAACAGCAAAGTTATGATGATACAGATAGGAAAAAACCCTTATTTTCTATTATTCATGCATGCATTTAAATTTTAAGACTGCTGAATTCCACAGTGCTTTTTATATTTGTATTTCTGCTTTGAGCAAGATCACCTGCGAGTTGCGTGTGTAAAAATAGCCAATGTCACTTGTATTTTCATAATTCCATGTCACCAATTAAATAGATTAAATCAGTTATGAATGGGAAACGATGGAAGTAATTCTACCATTGTAAATTTTATGTGGCACTTTGTGAGCTGGTCAGCACCCAAGAATTGGTATCAGCATAGTTT
This sequence comes from Urocynchramus pylzowi, assembly GCA_013397555.1. Classification (NCBI taxonomy): domain Eukaryota; kingdom Metazoa; phylum Chordata; class Aves; order Passeriformes; family Fringillidae; genus Urocynchramus; species Urocynchramus pylzowi. Next base: position 230,513 of record VZRH01003799.1, on the reverse strand, counting down.
TCAGTAGACAGGAAATTTACCTAAATATGCATTCAGTAGTCCTGAATTTAGATAAAGAAGCTAAACCATGAAGTGTGTTTTATCATAACTCTCCTCCCTGCATTAGGAAAGCTAACAGTAATTACAGGTGATGTTGGCAGTACAGAAATATGAGCTGTAGAACAGAACCAAACTAAACCACACTAATGAGCACCATGGCCATGACCAGTAAGAGGTGCTCTAACAGTGCCCACTTCTGTTAAGTGACAATCTCATGAAAACCATGAGGTCACTTAAGGTAAAAAAACCCAAACCCCAAAAAGGAATGTAGGAATGCAACACTAATTACTTGGCAGCATGAAAAACAATGAAAGGCCGAGCAAGAGTTACTGTGTTTTGCAGTGTCTTTTGCAAGATACTTCTGGTGCAAATGTTGTGTTTTAAAAAAAAAAAAAATTACAAAAATTCAGTCACATGGAAACTGCCACAAACAGATCAAAACAATCAAGCAAGTTCCACTGTCTGTCTCTCAGAAATAAGAAATTAATATACCAATGCATCCTGTAATACAACTGGTTTAGTAAGCCTGACAATTTAAATAAAATGTGGAAATTGCCATTATATTCTCTGTCAACATATGATCAGAAAAATGACCATAACAGGATATAAGAAATGCAACTCAGAACCAAAAAACAATGCAAACCACTCACAATTACACATAAAGCAGTGGACTTTCTTCTGGTGTAAAATTTGAAGATTTGTCAAGTTCTATTTGGGTCAATGCCCAAGCAAAAAATAAAAAACATCTATATTCAATAACATTTCACGGTATTGTTGTCCAAGATTGATATAAACCCAGAAGTAATGTAGTTATACAGTTATGAACATCTTTGTAAGAATTACAAAAGCTACAGTAGAAAAAAAATGTCCTTGGGATCATGCTAAAAAAAAGGCATGCTTTCAAAAGCAGATACAATATAACAGGTACAGAAGATATTGCAAAAAATTACATAATACTTACTGTCTCTTGCCCCGGTGGACAACTGCTTCCTCCTCCCACTCCCAGTGCAGTCAGGCTGTCATCATTCTAGAAGAATAAGTTGTTTTAAATTTTAATATGAAGCATTTTGCTAAACTATGATTGTATTTTCATTTCTCCTGTAAGACAGTATAATTCATACTGTCTGATAATTCAGAAACAAAATGCTTTTTTCAAAAAAGAAAAAGCAGAAGTGATGTTAAGCAACACTGAGTAATATTGGCTATTGGCTGGTAGATGTTTAGGAAAAGATATTAAATTTTTCAAGTATGTACAATGCACTAAAGACACTACTGGACTGAAGACTGTGCAGTCCAAGCTTGTTTGCATTGCAAACACTACAGCAGATATTTAAGGAGTTGTTGCAGTGAACTCTACCTCTGAACCAGTATGCAAAAATGTCAATTCCATATAATGGAGAATTTTAGGTTGGTCTTAATAACCAGTACTTTAATTCTAATTGTTCTATCCTTACCATTTGCTCTTCAGACTTTCAATGAATTCAAAAGAATAGTAGGTATATATTGCAATGATCAGGATAAGCCTGTACCTTAAAAAAAAATTATTTCTGTAAAATAATCAAATGCTTAAGCTAAAAGAAGATTTAGAATAGAAAAGTTATGAGAATTAGCAGAGGAACAACAGACTAAGGGAAAAAAAAAGGGAAGAGGTGGAAGTCTTTTGCTGATGTTACTTAATTTTTTTTCAATGGTCTATCTTCACAAATGGGAAACCAATTTCCCCTCGATTTTGTATGCATCAAAGGATACATACTACCATACAGAATAGAAATATTACACAGCAATTAAAATATTTTAGAAGTGTTAAATGTGTGTTTTGTGAAGCAAACACTTCCACCTCTAACAGATATACTGCATTATAACCATTTTAATCTGAAAATTTTACTCCAACATACTTCATCTCTTTCATATTTTACAGCCACTCCTTTATATATCTTTTGCACAGACTTCTTTTTCTTCTTCTGCTTTTAAAAATATAACTGAAATGTATTGTTCTTTTTATTTTCAGTGTTTGCGGTTTTTTAAAATTTTTTATTATGGTGGTCTAAGGAACATCAATTACAAATTACAGAGAGAATCCTTGCAAATCCTCAGTAGAATAAATGCTGTTCTTGAGAACAGGCATTCTTGCCCTCAGTGTGGTTTCCATGATTTAGCTGGGCTTACCCCATATGGGAAAGAAATCACTGACTATCCTGAACTCCATCCAGTCTCCAGATTGTTTTGGTACTGCCACAGTAGTTACAGACACACACAGCAGTTACAAATGAACTCAGTACAAAAGCAAACAGTTGCACTCAGTTCTTATCATCTACCAGAACATCTAAGCCTACCACCTAAAGAGTTCTGAATAATTATGTACATGCACAGAAGGAAGAAAAAAAAAAAAAAGTGTAACTGCCTGATTTGATAAACAAATTTTGAACAAAGACTGGTGGAGCTGCAGTTCAGAGTACACTGCTTGTTCAGTGGTCTATTGGTAGTCAGCACTGCTGTACAGGTTTCAGCTAATTCTCATTTTCCATTCTCAAGGTTAAGAGAACTGTGCAGGCAATGTGCTTAGCCTGTGGGATGGGAGTGCCTCCTGTTGCTCAAAAATGATTCATCAGAATTATTAGCAGTATTATTTAGGTATCTAGTTCAGGTACTCATATTGCCCCATTATTGTGTCTCAATCTGTCTGTCTCTCATTTTTTAATAAAGTATTAATGTGGCTCTCAAACACTGGAGAACAGCTTGAAGAGAGCAAGCTGTGTGGAAATAAAAAGCTAAAACCTATGAGTCACCCTGAGACTATGCTGAATGTTCTCAGACACTGCCTTAAACTTTTAAGGCAACAACAATCCAAATAGGTGCTCTGAGTACCTCACTGGCTGCACACACCTCTACCTCCAGCTGTCAAGGGCAATTGCCACGGCTGCCTACCACACACACAGCAAGGCTGCCTCTGCTGTGCCCTGCTATCCCTTGAGTAGTGCCAAGCCATTCCTCAGTGTCATGTACCAGTTACACCACAAGAAACATCCAACAAAAACTAGTGGCCTTTCAGCTCAGAAATATAATTTTTAAAAGCTGTGTCACAAGATCAAGGCATATTTTCAGGATTTAGAAAAAAGTAACAGGCACATTGAATGGTATGAATACATCATCCTTAATACAATATTAATGTCTCCTTTTTTTCATGCAGGATGGAAACTAGCTAATCCTTGTCATGCACTGGAACAGATGTGGGGCTATAGCTTTATCCTGAGGAGTTGGTCTTTTTGGGAGGCAGACCATCTGTGAGAAACAGAAACAAAATGCTTGCTGAAAAAGTGTGCCATGTCAGACTGACTGTGGTTGAACAAAGCTGTTAGGAGCTTTCAGCATTAAGGAACATCCTCTGAGGAAGATAAATAGATTCATCAGTTGATGCAGAGTTCTACGCCATGGAGTATCACACTGGTTATCCATGACTAACCCACTTAGATACCCTTGACATTTCTAACTCAAAACCATACAAAAATGTTTCAAGATGCTGATACAAAAGAGACCATTGCATGTGAGAGTTACCTGATACATTGTCATATCAAGTTTTATCGATTCCTGATAATAGCCCTAATTAAAATGTTTATGGCTTCTTTTTAATGGGTCAGTTTCAGTGATTGCTTAAATGCAGGTTTTGGTTTTTTTGATGCAGATGTATACTGGCATGTATACAGGATTTGGTCATTAGATAGTGCTCACTCCCTTAGGAGAAGGAGCACTGAGAAAGAACAAGTGATATCTCATTGCTACCTTTTCTGTAAAAATGTCAGGATTTCATTTCTACTACTGAACCAATATACTTCAATTACCATAATATCAAAATTTCAAGAAAAAAAAATTTTCATATAGTTTCATATGCTTCTTCCTTATATGTAAACATATTCTTCATTGTAACATAATAAACATACAGACTAAATCCCAATTCTAATTAGCCATTAACTCTTAATAGCAACACATGGAAAATAAGCTTTTCTAAGATTAATTTTAGGCAGACCCTACACATATCGGGGTGAACCCCAGTATGCACACATGGCCAAAGTCATGCTCCCTTCTTTTTCCATCAGTGACAGACTCAGGGACATGAAGAAGGACAAACATCTATTTCCTGGATGCTTCCCAGTAGCACTCAGAGCTTCCCTCCACTCCACCCCCCCATACCTGCCGACAGAGTGTAAGAGAAACTGGGAATATTACTAATTCAAACACTCCAGAAAAGACACAAGGAACGTGTGTTACAGCTTCTCTTGTCTGTCCAGTAAATCTGTGCCTCAGTGTGTAATAGCAAACATTCTGAGGCTGTTACCTTCAGTGGATTTCTTTTGTTGCTGCTTTTGGTTTTTGGTGGTTTCTTGATTCGTTCTTTTTTAAAAGAAGAAAGAACAAGAAATTAACTTTTAAAGCCTGATTGAAAACCCTTGCTTGGCTTAAAAGTTAATATACAAAACATTTAAAAATTCTACAGAATAAATCTGAGATTTTACTGTTGCTCCATTGTCTTTTTACTTAATATCCTAAAGGTTAGAGATTTACTTAATTGTCTCCTCCCCTAAGAATGCTATGCAATCTCTTTACTCTTTACTAAGTGAAGTTTTAAATTAAATGCTGTGTAAGATGAGACTTAGAAGAAAACAGCTGGATAATGTTAAGACTTTTGTATTTTGCTGTCATTCTCTGGTCCTAGCTCAGGACAACTAACTACAAATTTAGTCTATGGGAAACAGAAATACAAATACTAGTATTAATAGCTAAATTAAAATTATGCTGAAAGTATCAATTGGCAAGAATGATCAACTCTTCTTCAGTCATAATTAATCTGTCTGTAGACACTGTAAAGTTACTTCCTTAGGCTTGATGACAACAATCTTGATTTGATTACAGGCCTTCAATATTTGCAAGGGAATCTATAATTTGCCTAGAAGAAGAAAGGACCAAAACTGCATCAGACTGCACTTTAGTGAAACCTGCAATGTACAAACAGAAATCAGAAATGCAAACACAGCTGCTGCAGTAAAACTTACAAGGATTATAAAAAAAGAGAGAAAAGAAAAAACAGAAAAAGACCAATTCAAAAACATGTGAAATACTCGAACTCCTGAAATGATTCAAAACCTCTTCAACTATTTTGCCATTTCTAGAAATGCTAGTTTTTGATATTAATTACTCAGTTAACCTGCATTTATATATACTAATGCGTTTATAATAGAAGAAGAAAAAAATATACTCATAACCTTAATTTAGCCCTCTCAAAAAAACCTGTTTTAAATTAGATGTTATCTAGAATTTCACAAAACAGTTGGTCCTGCAAATGTTTAGCAACCTTACATTGGTGGAGAAGACTACAGTACTGGTTGAACAATATAAATTTTTCCCTAAAAAATTACATATTGATGGCTAAACATTTAAAAACATGAAAACAGGAATCATTTAGCAACTAACACAACATCAATGTAAAACCATGCTTTCAACATTTCTTGGTGAATCCTATGTATCTTACAAGCTTTCCACAAGTGTCTTAACAGATCCTGTTAAAAAAGGTAGGTCCAAAAAACCCTAAAGCAATCCAAACAAAACCCCAAACTGAAGTTGTAAAACAGATATAAATGACCCAAGTTAATTTATGTCAATTTGTAACATTTCTCTCAAGAATTAAAATTAGTGCAATTACAACAGAATTTTAAACCATGCCATTCTGTCCATGGGAGCAGGAGGATGAACATCTCCAGTACAACAGGCCCAGCTTCATGGAGACACAAATGCACTCAGTATTCAGAAGCACCCCTGCTTCCTTCTTCACTAGTTTCTCCATACATTTTGTGTTTAATCCAGGTTCATCAAATGTATAGTTGCAATTAATGGCATTGTGTTGGATTTTTATTATGGTGATCAGGAAACCAGAAATAAATGAAATAACAAATATAATTAGGAGAAGCTTACAATCAATATTTCAGAGATAAGTAATGAAGTAAACAGAGGATAGTTGTGATTTAACTTGTTACAAAAAGATGAAGTATGAGTAAACAATGAAAACATGGTGCTGCAATGAGAATTTAATTCCAAGTTATTGTCTTTGCTTTTCTCTCAGCTACTCATCTACACCTGTTTTTTTAGCAAAAACAAAAAACACGCAAGTGTGATCTTATTCATTTATTTCTAAACAACAAAAATTAAGTCATGAAAAAATATAAAGCTTTTGATTTGCAGAAATCTGATCTCACTACCAGCTGGTCACAGCATAAGCTAATTTGGCCATGTAGACAATTGGTTTGAAGATACCTCTTTTTTGAATAAAGACAGGATAAAAAAACACCTCTCTACAATGAGAACTTGTGAGAATAGTGACATTTTATAGTTAAACATCAATTTTAAAAAAATGCAAAGAGAGAATTCCTTACCTTCTGTAGTCTACCCAATAGTGTTCGACTAAGAGGATTTCCTACTGGGCTGAAGCACCCTGTGAAAAGAAAAGGCTGTGAATTTTCTGCTTGTTATCCTTTTCCATCGAATAAACCATTTTATTTTAAAATCATTATGTTAGCAGGGTATGTTTGACAAAATTCTAATGAAAAGCAGCAGCATCTTTCAGTCACAACTATGCATCCTTCAGTCAGGAACAGTTGGAGGGTTTATTTAACTAACAGACCTGACACAAGGTTAACTAATCCAATATTTCCATTCAAATGATTTGGAGAAGTAGCTCAAGCTATGTCCACATGCCACCTCGTGCTCAAAGCTGACACTATTATCTAGGCTGTATTGCTTTTCTCTTCATTGAAATTCCAAGTAATGCATACAAAGTTTTCCAACAGAAATGATCATAAAAAACTCACAAAGGAATTACTTCCTTATTTTATCTGAAAGAATAACTATTCCTATTCAGTGGTTCCCTTTGATCATCTGAGTTCCTATCACAACACATCTTGCTGTTTATTTTATTCACTCTCTACATAGCACACTTGAACAAGTACTTGTAAATTCTTTTCTTTTCAGACTATTATGTTAACTACTAAGCTCAGGAAAATCCTTTCATCATCTATGGATTTATCTTTTTGTTATTGGTCTCCTCAGCTGTATACTTAAGAAAACATCTTAAAAAGAAAAGACAGAAAAAAATTGGAAAATCGTTGAACATGACAGTGAAAAATGCTACCGCTTCACTGGAGAACAGTTTCTCAAGTACAGAAATGCCAGGCAACACAGAGTTAAGCTCACTGGATTTTCTCTGTGAGACACTAGCTTTGAAACAAATTTTGTTTTTAAAGAAAAATAAGTTCTGAAAACTCATTTTCATTTGCCACACCAAAAACCTGCTTTTGAGGAGTCTAGTATCTAAATAAAGGGGACCTTTCAGATTCAGATTCCTATGTACTGGCAGAGCTCCACAAGGAAACTTGCACAACTCCACCTACAGTATATTTTCTAAAGCCTAATGGTTTTGACTTTCACAGGAGATTTACTCATAAATGTTTAATCATTAAGATATTTAGATATTTCTAACTAGAATAAAAGCTACAAGCTTAAATAACTATATTTAAACCATGCTCCTGCACAACTGAATGTGACTAATATACTTGTGAGAAATCCTAAATACATGCAATAATGGATTATTCAGCTTCATGTATGAATTAAAAACATTTTGATCTCAATAATTTCAAAGCATCTTGTATCAGTTCTGAAATACTTTATTTTGAAAGGCTTACTTTGCTTTTATTACTTTTCCCCACCTCTTTTAAGACAAAGAAAGAGATGAGGATGTAAACCATCTTCTGAATTCAACCCATACTTAAAGACAGTAGTCCTGAAGGCAACTTTTTTTCAAATAAGCTATTTGCTAAAACATTTTTTCAGCACTAACCAAATGCCAGTGGGGATATTACTCCTATTAATATTGTTATTTACACACTCACAAAGTCAAGAAACCAGATGCTACAGAGATCAGAGATTTGACATATGGATATACTATCACATATATACTACACATGTTGTATGAAGTCTTTGAAGAAAAAACAAACTGAAAACCAATAAAATGTCTGCATGATAAATTTTTTTTTTTAGACAGACAATTTGAGCATGGCAGTGTTGTGCCAACTCACACAAACCCATATTAAGATAAAAGATATATAAAATATTTGATAAAAACAATTGTTTGTCTGGAAAAATATTCAAGTTTTAATTAAAAACAACATTAATCTGCATTTTTATCTGTACCATCATTGACCTTCACATTTTTCTAAGGAAAACATGCATTACTTCCAAGTGCTCCTGGACTGTACATTTACGCTGTCAGTACTCCTGTGCAGCCTCTATATTCAGCTGTTTATCAGGTGAAAACTGTATGGTTAGACCAATATTCCCAATTACAGTGTAGACCTGCTGTGCTGCCAGTGTTGGACAGACAGATGTGTTACCCAAAGATATAAGGAGTGCTGTATGGAATTCTAGAAGCTGGCACTGGTTCAGACTCAGTGTTTTCCATGACTAGAGACAAAACAAACAGAAAATTCTTATTACTTTGCTTGAGGTATAAACAGACCACAGCACACCTGGGCACAAATATTCTATGATCATGTCTATTGGCTACCCCAAAGTAGACTTTAGTGCTATCTATTACTTGTTATTAATTATCAAGCATCCCTTCTGTAGTCCCTACCTTCAAAACAGTCATATTAAAAACTGCCAAGCAAACAAAACAAACCCAAACCAACAAAAAAACCTGTTCACATCTTCCTCATTCACAAAACAAGCTCCATTCAGCAGGCAAGGGAATATCCATCCCTTCTTCCCCTAATGAAGCAGTAGAATTTTAAAGCAATGTTCCACAGCTATGGGCTTGATATGGTGCCATGCTTGATGAAGCATGTAAATGACATCAAGCAGGTGTGACTAACAGCCTCAGCAGTGCTTGCTTTGGTTCCCTCTCATCCAGGCTGTACACGCTTTTTAACTACTATATTGAAACTGAGGTCTGCATTCCAGAAGGACACTTCCACTTGATCTAAAAATTAATTTTACAGGACACCGTGACCTGCTGAGACTCTCGCTTAGTCTGAGCTTATAGAAAGGTCATTAAATCCCTTGTAAGGTCAAGGCTGAAACATCCCCAACACCCAGCATAATCTGGACTGTCCTATCTTAAGGTTGCCTCAGAATCACTAATGGAGAAGCATTTTCATTGATGCAGATGTTTTACTTGTACTCTCCAACAATCTTCTTTCTTATCTGCTGCCTTCACATTCAAAACCATATACATCTTGAGAAGTTAATCTTTCCAATGAAAGTACCAATATTTGAATTACTGCATTTCCTATTACTCTGCATTGATTCTTCAGTGATTTCCTTTACATGGAATTTTACATGAGAAGAACATACTACTTCTAGGAAAACTTACTGCTAATGTCTAGCTGCAAATCAGGCATATCAAAACAATAGATGCTAATCCTTTACTTCAAATGATCAGGATTTTCACATCAACACAATTTAACAGCAGGACAGCTCCCTTTAGGGTCCACCTAACCCTATTGTTACAATTATATCATGAGCCTATCAAAGAACTGTTTTGAAAAACAGTGTATCTGCCTTGAGAGGAGTCTAACACTGTGGTAGTTTCCTGTACCATTTGAACAGAGAACTGGAAGCGTACCCTCAGTTCCCCTCGATCACTTCTGGCAATTTATTCTTTGCCAGTATAACTGCAGCCTAAGAGGAAAGACGACAGAAGCCAGGCAGTTGTCCTGTCCAAAATGTGTCTGTAATACCAAGTCCCCAGTCTTATTGTATGCTTTCACTGAAAAGCTACCTTCTGCTCTAGATCACCTCATATCAGAGTGAGGTGATCAAATTCTAAGTAGTTGGACTGAAATGCACAAAGTAGATGAGTTCATTACCAAACTGACTTGACTTATAGAGAAATTGATATGACAGCAGCAACAGAGCCCCAGAATAGAACTTGTAATAGTTTAGAACACTTCCTTTTAAATAACAGCATCTTTAGTGATTTTGTTTTAAACCAGTAGCATAAGAGGCAGAATACGGAAAGAAGTCTTTCTAGGCAGTCACATAATTCCACTATTATCCTACTGGACTATCTATAACCACCCAATTTGAAATGTTTTTGTGAAAAAACACTGTTTTATAAAAGGCTAAGAGAACATTCATTACAGAAGAACCCCTGTTTTAATAAACTTTTCAAAAGAAGGCTTTTTCTCACCTTCTGAAATGTTGTTGATAAATTAATTTTGTCATTACTAAAGGTATTTGAGCATAATAAATCTCTAAGGCTTCCAGTCACATAGAATCTATAGCTAATGAAATAATCCAAAAGTTCATTCTGGAAAATTCCCAGAAAATCACAGAGCAAAGGACAAATAGGTATCTAAGAAAACTGAAATATTTTAATATTCAGACATTTCTGGGACAAACACCTCTAAAACATGCAGAGAGAGAAAAAAAAATCTTACCTACTCTAATCACATACTATTCTGTTTTTAACCAAGTTTTATTTAGGTTTATACTAATTGCTAATGTCTCAAAACCCCAAAAAAATCCTGGAAGACATGAAAATAAACAATGCCTCTAGGAAATGGTATTTCTTATTGCAGACATTTTTATGAATTATATCATGGTCTCTTGCAACACAGAGACATTGTATTTTAACATTGGGTGTTAAAATACACCCAATTAAATAACAAACACTGGAAAAAAAGTCAAGTCAGATATGAGATGAATATGTGTAGATCATTCATTCCTCTTCCTACTCATCTTCTGTGGCTTTAAAACTGTTTCTAGTAACAAGAATCATGTTTTCAGCACAGTCATCTAGTGTAGTATGACCAAAAGTATGACCTTTGTGACCAAAGGATCTTTTAGTATGCAATATAATCTCTATTTTAGGTTCCAAAGGTTTCAAAGGAAAGTTTTGAGGTTTTTAAAGTAAAAGCTTTCAGCTATTTCTGAAACTTCATTTTTCAAAGTATGTGTAATATAAGGGAATGAAGATAATTTTGTAATGATCTAAATATATATTAATCTTCCCTCAAAGACTTTATCCTCAAACCAATTACACTCTAATAGATCAAACAGAATTAATTATATAAAAGGATTGTTTATATATTGGGTAAGAACCTGTTTTCCTTTATTTAAACACATGATCACAAATACATTTAAACCCACCACAAACATTTTCAGATGCAGTTCACACAAAATGAAAGGAGTGGATGCACCTACTTAACACAAGCATACTTTTTCATTTTACCAGCAAAGCAGATGTTTCACTAATATCCATTGCTTTAGGTGAAAACCCACTTCCAACCCTGTTCTACATAACTTAGTCTAGCACCTACGATTCTGAAGATATTGCAGACTGAAAAGCAGAATTGATAGGACCAAAGTGCATTGAAAACTGTTTTAGTGAATTTTAATCTGTATCATAGTGACAGGACAAGAAGAAATGGTCTCAAACTGCATTAGGGGAGGTTCAGGTCAGACATCAGAAGAATTTCTTCATGGACAGGGCTGTTTAGTATTGGAATGGGCTGTCCAGGGAGGTGATGGAGTCACCATCCTGGAAGTGTTCAATAAATGACTTGATATGACACTTAGTGCCATGGTCTAGTTGACAAGGTGACTCTTGGTAAAGCTTGAACTCAGTGATCTTGTAGGCCTTTTCCAAGCTAAACAATGCTGTGATTCTGTAGTCTTGTAAACCACTTAAAATGTATGTGCTTGAAATAGGTAGTTCTCACATGCTGTATATACAAAGGTGCTGTGATGGCAACATTACTGAATGCAAATGTCTTCTATGAACAGCCTTAAGATTCTTGCAGGGCATTCTGCCTTGACAGAAGTCTACTCAGTGTCAGCCCATGCCACTACTAGCACTCTCCTTGTCTCTTCCACACCTTTTTCTTTTATCAAAGCATCTGGAAAAAGTTGAACTATCTCCTCAATGTCATTCTCATTTTCTAAGTGGGGTTCCAATTTATTGAACTAAATCTATTCACTTAAAACCAAAACCCAAAATCTATAGGACAAACAGAATCCCTCTCTGTTTACTGTCTCACTTTTTACAAGTTATATAGAGAAACATCTGTTTATTTATTTTGCCCATTGGACATGAGAGCTGTTTACATGCTATATACACTTCAGTAAAATGAGAGACAAAAAAGCTCTCTGGCAGCTCTACTGCTGCCAGACGTCACTCCTTCCGTGTGGAGACTGATCTAGATGGCAGGCATAAAAAAACCCCCAAATCCACCCCACCTTACCCTCTCCACGTTAAGCTGAAACAGCTGGGCTGAGAGGTGGAAAAGCATAACCTATTTTTGTTTCCCTTCCCCTTCCCTATTAATACAATGAAAATTTACAAACGAACAAAATAATCTTGGGAAATTATGTCAATAGATCAGGCTTTGTTTGCCATTCAAAATGCTACACTATATAGAAAAAGTCTGTACAGAAGGATATGCTTTCAATGAAAAAGTAATGTCTACCTTTTCAACCAATTGTTTACTAAACACTGGTATGAAAAAGAGTTATCTAGAAAAAAACCTCTAGGGAGTTACACAATTCAGGACCATGCAGATCCATACATCGTGCTGCAGCTTCTTTAACACAGCATGTGATTTCCCAGTGGATGCCTCAGCTGCATGGAGACCCTGCATGCAGCTACTAGGAGAACCCTGGGTTCTCAATCCATGAGCAAGTCATAGTTTTCCTGAAGTGAGAGACACAACTGCTCTACTGTGCTTTAACACAGTAACTTCCTTATCTAAGGATTGATGCAGCTCTCTCTAGCTAATGCATCTGGTTGTCTGATTCCACAGCTCAAGTGACCAGGCAGTTTGTCCTTGCAGCAGAGTTAAGTAAACACTGGAGCAGTGGAACAGAGCAAGGCCTAAATTCACACCTGTAGATCCACAGAGAGATACCTTTGCTGTAACATCAACCAATTCCAATCCTCATATAAGAGACCTCAGAATCAGACAGCACTGACATGAAAACACTGTGCTTCTGGCAGTGCCAGATCCCACAACATAATTATATCTCCCATCAGCCAAAAGAATGCATAGAGATATTCATTCAAGGTTAGCCATCATTTTCATTCCTGGTTCAAGGTATACAAGGGCACATACATGTGTTTGCTCTGAGAATAATCCTCCACGAGGAGGACTACAGAGATAATCTGTCACTGGCTTTGGGTTTCATTTGAAAACATTTATTCTGTGCTTCAGCACAATGAAGAGGCAGAATTTGGCCCCTATTTACAAAAAGCATAATGAAGTAAAAACTATTGCATCACAAAAACAATTAAAAAATCCAACTTTTTAATTAGAGATTAAAATCAAATACATTTAGCAGCCTACACACCCACCTAATTATTTCTGAGTAATCTTATCAAACCATCATCTTACATTTTTCTTGCAAATGTTAAGTTTCTACAGTACCATATATAAACAATGCAAGTAGTAGCACGTGTCCCAAGCATTCTTTTGAAGTAAAGAACATTTATTGAATTCATGCTAATCAGGAACGTGCTAATTTACGACAACTTCTAACATTACATCACAATGGCAGTAGATATCACTGAAAATGAGCACAGGTTATAGTATTCAGTTGTTTCTTTCTACAACTTGGAGAACAGAAGATGATTCTACAGCAAACATCAATAAGCCTGCACAGATACCATCAGCGTTCTGAAATCAGATTGGCAGCATTATTTACAAGTTTTAGATAGCAGATAAAAAAGATGTAAGGAAAATGCAGACTATGACGCATTCTTTGTACTAATAAGAGTTATTTTTCTTCTAGTGCTGCAGATATCCTGAGAAAGTCATTTATAGTTTTGCTAAGCTCACCTGGACTATTTAAAAGCAAACAAACTAAACTAAAATAGAAAAGAAACTTATTTTGTATTCTATTACATGTAGTTTATGGTGTTCCCTATCAAAAAATTCTTCACAAAGTATAAAAACTGCAGTCCCTTGGAGTTGTAGATGCCCAACACTGAAGTAGCAAACTTCACTTTTGGGCTTAATAATATTTTTGCCTTGACTTTAACTTACTCTCCCTGAATCAGATGAAATGGAGCTCTTAAGCAGGCTTTATTATTATCTGCTTTCTAAAAATATGCATAACAGTTAAATTTTATTTATTAATACAGGTAATTCCTATGTAATACAGTTAAATAGACTTGAACTCTATCTGCAACTCTCAAAGTCAAGTATCTTATGACCTCATAACTCTACTTGTGTCTTTAAAAAAACCATACTTAACTACAGATAAAAGACAAAGAATTGAAAATTATGCAAGGAAGGAAAACAAAATAATTTTTTTCACATGGCTCTTCCCACAACAGGAATTCAGCAATGGCTAGTTACTCAGAGTTACTTAAATCAAATTAGCTTGCCATTCTACAAGTGGAAAGCTGTAAGAAAATATGCTTAGGATATCACAAATATCTTTCAAAATCAGCCATTAACACATTTTTGCAATGCAAAGTCTTGTCAGCTAAATAAAAAAACAACCATTATTGCATAAACTACTGAATTTCTATATTACCCAGTAAGCCTCACAATGTCAAATTACATCTTGACTGGAAAAAAATCTAAAAAAATTTCAAATTTTGTAAATGCTTATGCAGCATTTTCCTAACATTTACATTCAAGGTAAAATAATATCACCAACATCATGTGCAATATGCTGGAAAATATAAGTCAGCTTGATATTTCAGGTCTTTATCATGACCAGAATAGCCACTACTTTCTCTATGACATTAGCACTTTCAGCCAGTACTGAGTATTAATTTTGACAAAGTATTACCAGAAAATTGCCAAACAATTCATACATTAACAAACCTGAAAAATGCAGGAACATTGGCAGACACTATATCAGGAAACCATTATGTAAGATTTTTAATTTGGCCTCAAATCAAAAGAGTAAGGAAAAAAGTTCATAGCAAACATACTTCTATATTCAGAAATAGATCATGTATTTAAAATACATCCCCAAGTTTACTTTCCATTTTGTAGTTCAGAAATTAGACTGGTCAGATATTTCATGGAAATATCTGTGTGGTAAAACCAAGCTACTTCATGAGAGTTTTCTCACATGTGCACTTTTTGAGTTTTCAGAAAATTTATGAATAAACTACTTTTAGAAGGTTTTTCTACATATCAGAATAGAAAATGAATAAGTAAGCCCTTTCTAATTAGTATCCAGTTGTATAGGAAAATGAAATAATGGCCTGCAACCACTTTGGTAACAGAAATCTGAATATACTTCCTTGTAAATAACATGAAAAAGCACTTGAGACTAACATTGGTATCATCTGTTACAGAGGAAAATATACTGAAATGTTATGTCCAACATTAAAGCAATGCATTGGAGATCCAGCTGGGCACAGATTTCAATTATTTTGATTTTTCAGTTTCCTTCTCCTACAAGGTCTGCAAAGTTTTTTAGAATGCAACAGCAACCTGTTACTGATTTTACAGCAGTGGACTTTTAGAATGTTTGGGTCTTAGATGGGGGATATGCAAAAAAATAAGGAAGGAAAATGTTTGCATTGAACATAACTAGGCGGCAATACTCCCTGTAATTTACAACAGCAGTACCTGATCTGAGGAGAGGTAAAAGAAGGCAAATCAAGACAGGCAGATTCATAAAGAGTGGCTGTGCCCAGCTTTAGGCTAAGACCACATTTCTGAAACTCTGGATTATCCTGGAGGGAACAGAATTCTCTCCAAGGTTCAATCAGGAACACAAAATGCTACAGCTGGGATTAGAAGACAGTAAGACTTTTCACTACCTCAGTGGCAAGCAAGAAAGTAGAAGTAACAGTCCTATCCAGTGAATTAGTATCTTGTTTGTATAGGAATTTTGCAAGCAAGACTATTTGCACAGCAAATCTAAAGGTATAAACAAAAATAATAATGAAAATTAAATTCTGAATGAAGAAATACCATTTGACTTAATATTTTTTACAGTATCATGAAATACAATTTAAGTGCTTAATACAGTATCATACTAGCTTTTTTTCACATCATCACATAGGTAGTGCCAAACTGTTAAAAACTATAGTACTTTAACATGTAAGCCTAATTATATGACCCATCCTCTCTGGTTTGACTACCATATGCCCATACAGCATCTCCAATAAGCCAAAACCCAGACAAAAGCAGCAAGTGCTAAGTTTTCATAATCATCAGTAAGAGGAAGGGGATTAAGGTCTGAATATTCAAGGACAGCAAATGCTTCTCCATAGCCTTTTCTAAAAGGAACCACCCATTTCTGTGCATTATGAATGATATCTGAGTTTCTTCCAAACTGACTTCATCGCCAACTGCTACAAACATTTCCTTCTTCAAAAGGATCAAAAACCTGAAAACCACAGCAAATTGTCTAGTAACACTCTTAAGTTTGGAAATCTCAAAGTATATGTTTTAATAGTCTTATTCAGTAAACCTTCCTAGATGGTTCTTGCACACATTTACGTGCCAATTATTAACTCAAGAACTGGTGATACAGACAACCCTGGACACACCTTGTTCTCTTTGAGTGATTACTGGAACTTACTCTGAAAATTGTTTTGGTAAAAAAAAGCTGATTTGCAGGAAGAGCTTTAATTAAAACCATAATTTCAACTGCTGAAGATCCTTTAAATGTGTGAGTAGTAAACAAACATGGAAGTTTCCTTTATGTTCTGCACCAGAAGGAAAGCAAATTTCCAATAAAGTACTGTTATCAAGGTACACATGACGTGGTATATTATAGATGTGCATTAGGTGGGCACTACACCCCAAATCTTGCAAATAACAGTAGAACAATTATATTTCTTCTCCTCTTGTTGCTTTTTTTAATGCAGAAGCAGCCCAATCAGAAGCAAATATAATTCAGCAGAGCACACATTATATTAGATTGAACTGCTGGACACAAAAGGTGAAAAGTGGCCACTAATATATATATATATTTTTTTTTTTTTTTTTTTCCCCCAGAATTTGTTTTAAATTATTTTGAAAATGAAAAATTCCAAGAACATGCTTGGAGTCCTTATAAGAAAGAAACACCAGGTTGGTTTTAGCTAGCACCTGGCTCACAATAGAAGTTCTTCAACTAGCAACATGCATTAACTCTGTTACAACATTCTCCAGGACAAGCAGAAGAGATAACACACCTCATGGATACCTTCTCTGTATTGAGACAGTCACAAAAATCTCCACCCCACTTTAAGCACAGGCTCATCCTTCTTTACTACACAGGTGAACTCTACTTAAATGTGATTATCTATTAATGAAAACGCAAAGATGCAAGGAATAGGAAAATGAAACCTATTCAAGGTCTTCACCTGAAAATGCAACACCTCACAAAGTGAATCTTATTATGCAGGTGCATAGTGACAACCAGAAGTTTGGCAAATCAATTCTCACAACACTTCAAATTGCTACTAGACAATTTGTCACACCAAAAGATGCTCAACACATATTTTGAAAGAAGCTCCAATTTTCTGTATGTTATTATTTGGCGTATTAGCTGCAGCAACCTGCTTCCTTTGACCAGTCAGGCTCTGAAAGGGTTCCAGAAAGACCAGTATCAACATATGCCACTGCAACACCCTTCAGCTAATCTGTAAAAATCCCAATCAATGAGGCACCAGAAGCTAGCATAGATAGACAGCTGGAGTAGAGATTGACAGGACAGGAAAAGGGGATGTCATATCTAGAATCATATGGGGATGCAGTATGCTGGAGTCAATCTTTAGATGAGATATAGAGTGTTGAATATTATCTATTACATGGTCAAGAGCCTTCTGCAATAGGACTGTCCAGCAAGCCAGAACAAATCCCAGGGTCAACTGAGCAGGGAAGACACTAAAAGAGTTCTTTCGAATTTGCCTCTTTGTCACTTGAATCTTTTTTCTTCACCTGAGGAAGTAAAAACTGAAGAAACTGAGCCCAAACTGTGAGAGGAAAACACAAGAAAGAAATCTCTGGAATCCTTCACTGAATGCCACAAGGTTGCAGAAAACGCCCAAATACAAGTTTGCAGAAGCAGAGTTTTAAGAGAATTCTCGCCCTTCATTTGAGGCCAGCAAGCAACGAGTGGCTGTTCCTTACAACCTCTAGCGAGCAAGACAGCAAACTAAGGATGAGCATGCAGGCTCCAGTGAAGCCCTCATTTCATCTGGATCAAGGCAGCACATTGAGGCCAGCTCTGTATGCAACAGCAAACTACTGTGTGACAACAGCAATGTCTGAGTTACACACCTATGGAAGCCCTCACTTCTCTGCACCTGCCTTCTGCTTTCTTAATGCTTTCCCAAGACACCACCCTCTATCATTAGTTTCTACAGCACCAACATGATCCATATCAAACTACAATGACCAAACTGCATCAGTACCACAACCTACAGACCACATATACCTATATTTTTTTTTTTTTTTTTTTCATTAATAGAATTAATCAGGTGTTATATTAATAGAATTAATCATGTCAGGGAGGTTTGCTCTCACTGAAATAGGTGCTTCAGCAACAAGAGTAACAAGGTGCATATGAATCCATGGAAGTTTAATTGCTTCACACATAAAAATCTGTAAACAAAATTAGCAAAGGCTTTTTAAAGCAGTTGAAAAAGTATGCATGTGTACCAAAATGGGATGGATAACATATGTTTAAAACATAGATTTTTAAATTTTTTTGATGCACTTAGGATTTGCTAACTTGTCAAAACCAGCAATGAAGTCAAAGTACTTTGGTCTCCCCTTGGGAGATGGAGATGTCTCCTGCCTGTGCACCACGGCTGTTGCCGGGGTTTCTGCACAGTCCTCCCAGCTCCTCTGGAAATGACAGGAACAGAAGGATTGGAGCAATTCAAGGAGGGATCAATTTTCCCATTTTATTCACTCATGTTTACTGCTGTACAGACAACATCCTTGCGATGTGAGCTTTCTGCTGGACAAGATACTGATACTTTACTGCACAGTCCTTGGCAGAAGGACTGTTTCCCTCTCTGTGACCAGCTGAAATTTCATTCAAGCAAGTTGTTGTCTTGTGGCTCAATAGCCCAAAATTACAGACAAGCTCAGAGTGAAAACAGTTAACAGGACCTCTCTACTTAGGAATTAATTAGATTCAGTTGTTTTAGAATCCACATAACTGAGAAAGTAAGGGCACACTTAGGCCAAATCTTTTTTGGCAGAGACTTACCACAGTTCGACGTCACACCCTGATTTTGCAATCTATATCCATTGCTGCCAAACAGAGAGTAATGCTTCATTTAATCCACACCCTTGTATAATTTGGCTGAGAGTACTTCCTTTAGCCTGAAGGCTCAGCAGTAATTACCCTAACATACACCAATTTCAAGTAAATATAAATGGTGTTCTTTAGATAAAGTTTTTGGAATCTTCAAAGATTGCTGTTATTGTGCTCTGTATTTAGTGTAATTTTTAGAGAAATATTTTAATTAACTTACCTAGAAGAAATATGAGAAAGAACATATAAAAAAGGAACATGTATATCTTTGATCTCAGTATAAACAATTCTAGCAAGTTTAACTAGAAAATACAAACTCTTCTGACATTTATAACATCTTATCAATCTGATAGAAGAAACTGGATAAGCAACCTTTTACAATAGAAGAACTAGATTGTCATTAATGTTAATGGTTATGTCTCTGTGTCTTTACTATTCTACTGAAACATTTTTGTGGTTAGATGAATCTATTTATACAACTTATGTTTTCAAATTATAAAATCATTTTTACTATTCATTTTATAAACATAAACACCCAACTCTTCTGCCTTAAAACAAGGTTCTGTACTTGTGCCTTGAGCCAGAACTCTGACATTGCCCAATGATGTGGGCAGCACAGCAGGGTCACAGAGCTCTGAGGAAGTTCCCATCCCTGCAGAGTGGCCTGAGCTGCCTGTAAGCCATGATGAAGGCACAGGTGTGTCCTAATACTCTAAATTTTTATTTACTGCCAAAGTCAGCTGTAAGCTGGAACATCATGAGCTTTTGTAATCTATTTGCACTGAAGAAACTGAGTCACAGCTACTTCAAAATGTAAATTGTATAGCCAAATAGGTTATAAAAGAAGGAGTTATTAAAAATAACAAAACCATCTTGTGATAGATGTTCCTATTCTTTTAAAAGAAAACTAACTTTGAGAAAAATATCTGTAAGCTGTATTTTTCAGTTCTTCCATAACGTTATAAGCAAATAATATATATATAAAAAAAGGTTTATTTTCTTTCTTTCTCCCTTCTCATACACATTTCCCTTAAGTTAAAGTGAGAGACATGAATATCTTAAAATTAATGATCATTTTCCTCAGGGGAGTTCCCATTCAAATTAACAGACATATATAAAAAAGCACTTTAGACTTAATGCTCTTCTGCTTATGGTAAAAATACTTTAAGCAAACATCAGTGTAATTCTGTCAGCTGACACTTGCTGAGAGCTGATCTGTGGTGTTGAGCTGGTGATTTCTCTCTACTGAGTTCTCCTACCATCTTTTAAAAAATAAGATCTACTAACTGGATCTAAAACTTAATTAATGATAACAAATTCTCAGTGACTATGCAGTAATCTTTAGTTAAAACAAAGGCTTGTAATGACTGTAAAGGTATATTTATCTTTGGTTAATAGGAGGAAAAAATCCCACAACAGAATAATATACTCAAAAACCAAGGGACTAAAATAAGTCAAGTTTACTCACTTAGAAAGTGCTAGTATTCTGCATTACTGCCAGCATTATTGCTATCTATTATTGCAGACCAAGTGGTGGTGGGCATGTTTAAGTAATTCAGTTTCCAAAAGAAAGAAAACACACATACTTGATCCAGCCACAGAGTTAAAATCAATTACATCCTACAAATTACAGAAAACGTGAGAATTCTTCAAAGTCGCAGTAAGATATTTCTTGAAATAACAGAAAGCAACTCGCATGTCTACATTCAGGAATGTAAAAAAATACTAGGCAAAATTTTTAATTTTTTTTGCATCAGTGTCCCACTAGAATAATTAAATGAAAAGGGTCACATTTTAAAAAAAATCCATCCATATAAAAATATAAGAACAGTTCTCTTGAGAATTTTTTAAAGTTTCAATTTCTGATAAGCGTGTCAGGCAGAATTAGTTCTCCAGACATGTGACAGAGCAGGAAGACAGCAAACTGCATATGAACATAGAAAAATAACTGCAAAGTGTGAGGCAAGTACTAGGCACTTATTTCTTCCATCTTGATGCACATTCCCCTATTTCAAACACATGACATAATCTACTAGCAGCAGATTGCAGCTTGCAGGAAGCTAACCACTCCACGAGCATTTATTCTCATTTATCACTTCCTATGTTGGCAGCACCTCTACAGCACATACTGAAAGTGTTCTGCATTTCTGTCCAGTCCCAGACTTCATGGCTAGCAGACTAATGAAAACATATTTTGCCCACTGGACTGCCTGACCACATTGAGACCATTAGGACTATCCCTTAGTGAAGGGGAAACTTGCACTTCTCCCTCTGTAGAAGAAGGAGGGAGTAGTAGTAGTAAGAATAAATGGAAAAGATGAACAGATCAGGCAAACAATAAAAATACTTCTAAACTATTTTGCACAGGCCTCATAACATCACTTCATTACTTTCTCAATCAGTAACACAAAAAAAAGGCCAGCAGACTCACCAATGCTAATGAAATGGAGAAACTTTGTGAAGTTATTATACATTACCTACTTGCCTTTTGTAAGTAATAATATAAATAAAATAAAATAATTTTTTTTTCATAAATAAAATAAAATAAAAATAGTTCCCTAACATTACCTACAGCAGATTGTACTACATTCAAACCACTTTCAACAGTGTGGGTTCTGAACCACTTTTAGGTGTGTATTTGGTTATCTTCACCAGAGCATGTTTCTGCCCCAATTTTAAGAATGCGTGGGGATAAAAAAAAAAAAGTCAATGGAACTTAGACATTTTGGCAAATTGCTACGCCATTTCTATAGCTCTGATCTGTGCAGCTCTGCAGGTTTAATTGCTTTCACCATCACAGCAAATCTAAATTAAGCTGCTGGGTGAGCTAACGAGGCAGTACACATTACAATTCAACAGGGAACAGATATACCCAATATTCTTTCAAAACAAAATTGAGTTCTCTTCTTATGTTTATATTGTTGGCAAGAAGTCTTTTACACACACTCAAGATATTTATCTTAATAAGTGGATAGGAAGGTATTTCACTCCTATGTTAAAATATTATTTGTTAAAATACAGTATTAACACTAATATGCTAGGATTAAAATTTAAAAAAAAAAATTATTCAGTGATCTGTGTGCCATTCAATTTGCCTGCAAGGATTGGATCCCAGTAACAGATTTCTCCAATGGGCACTCCCACTGGCACTCCCTCTAAACAAAAACATTCCCCCCACCAAGGTCAAAATAAGGTATTTTCAGCACAGAAGTGTGGGGAAGATGGCAATGCTGCCACCTGTACCACATGGCTTCTTTTAGTCATCTTTTGTCTTTCAATCACTTCTTTCAAGAGATACTACAAATACTGTATTTTATCTTACACTTGGACTATATAGTACACATACATGCACTCTTCAATTAATATACACTCTGTTGTTTTTTAGTATCTCTTTGGAATATCTTGTTGATGATTCTTCTCAAATTAGAAAAAATAAGTTAATAGAATAACGAAATAGAATTCAATTGTTCATTTGATACATGTTCAATTACAGTTTGTGTAATTCTTCTTTCCACTTAGAGGTTCTTAGTAAGAGATGAAAAGATTAAGGCCACGCTGAACAAGCTTTCTGCAGACATTCTTCCTTGAGTGACACAAAATTATGTCAAAGGCACATACCCACCAAAAAAACCCAAACAAACCCATCCAATTCCTCCAGGGCTGTTGCAGTACTGAAGGACAGATCTTACAGAGTTGGGGAGAAAGTATGAAGTACAGGGGAAAAAAAAAATCAATGATTTAACATACATATGAGACTGCAACTTTTGAGATGTATTTCTGCAGTATCTCTACACAATATGAATTTTTCTACTTGGTGTACCTCCTTTTTCTGATTCTAAAAAAAAAATCAAGAATAAAAATGGTATTTTAAGAACATTTAACTGATGCATGAATATTTCTAATATCTTTGATGTAAACATCTGTTTCACCACTTGCTTGAGACTGAAAGAAGCAGTTTTAAACAGTCTATCAAATGTAACAAAGGACTTAAATGTGAAGTCAGTTTTGTTAATTTTTTTAGAGTCCAATAAAGAGTGCTTTGAAGCTTTCCCTTTATATAGGTGGAAAACACCTTTGACTGTCAGTTGTGTTAATGGAGAGAAAATTTCTAATTGTTCTCAACCCTGCCAAAATGTTGTGTTTTTTGTTTTTGAGATTTCCTTTAAAGATACAAGAACCATCACGTTTCTAGCACATACGTAATTAATTTTTTAAGAGCAAGTTTAATTAACTGGTTTTATTGAAGTCCAAATTTCAGTGAACAGATCTGTGTAGTATTTATAGTCGAGCTTCCATCTCCCACATAATTAACAATTAGGGTCACTGTTAATTACAATGACTTGAAACCTAAAACTTATTTTAGAAAGCATGTCCTGAACATAATGGTAGTTACTGAAGAGTCACTGTTGAATAAAGCCCAAAGATGCCGGATATTTCTTTCATGGCATGCCACAGACCTCCAAAACAGTGTCTCATAGGAAGGTGATTTCATTGTCCAAAGATGCTCAAAGTCTTAAGGAGGAAAGGCAAACAAAACCAGAGGGGATTTTAATGTGTGTCAGCTAGAATGAGTAATTGAAAATCTGGAGTTTTTGCTACTTCTCTATTTGTTAAAAAATAACAATGAGGAAATGGGTCATCCTGGAAGAAGTTATGAAAGAGGAGCATATGAGAAAAAAGGACAGGAATGTTTAAGACAGACTCCTGGGTAACGCTACAGAACAGCACTACAGGCCAGGTACGATAAAACTAGCACTAAGCATGAGAGTAGCCAGACCAATACAGCACAGGCAAGGTAAAACCTCAATTCTGACTATCAAAGACAGATCTTAATCAAACTGTATTACCAAGGAAGGAAAAAAAAGAAGAAAAAAAGGAAAGGAAAACAAAAAGAAGTTTAGCAACCTTAAATATTACGTACTTTTAGGGACAGATTCCTTACAGTACTAAACAGATACAGTACAAAGTCTTCCACAGGACTTAGTGAATCTAAACTACAAATGTAAAACTCAAAGGGGATGACTTTCTCCAAAGACAAACACCTAGCAAACTTTTCAAATTACTGACATTGTTATGAGCACAGCTACAACTATACTGAAGCAGACACAAAAATTATCCTGATGTGGTAAAATGAGTCACACTCTTGATGAAAAATTTCAGCTAACAGACTATCATGACAGACAGTAAGAAAACCTAATTTCCATGTTTTTCCCTCAAATTTAAAACAACCTGTGTGAGAGGAAGGCATACAACAAATATTTTCTTTAATTAATTCTATTAAATCTGATGAAATGTCTCTAATGAAGTGCTTTATACATAACACATAAAAATAAGTGGATCCGTGTCTTGTACCTGCTTTGTGGCACTTATTTTGCTAATTACTATTTGATAAAATCCATTATATTTTTCTAGTAATTCTAACCATGCTCTTGACAAAACTATCTATCTCTTGCACAGCACTGCATAGAATCAATGGGAAAGCAGTAGATGTTGTTAACCTTGAATTTGGCAAGACTTTCAACATTGTCCTCCATAACATTCCCACAGACAAACAGGTCAAGTGTGCACTGTGTAAAACAGACAGTACAGCAGACGAAGTTGGCTGAGCTGGAGAGTTTAGAGGTTTGTAACCACTCACAAGAAACCTAACTGGAGACTGTGGTGCACTCCACAGGTTGATACTGGTGTCCACACTTGAACTTCTCCATTAATGACCTGGATGAGAGGACTGAGTGCACCCTCAATGAATTTGCAGATGATAAAAATCTGGGATGAGGAGCTGATACAGCAGAGGGAAATGCTGCCATTCAGAGGCACCTTGACAAGGCACACAAATGGGCCAACAAGAACCTCTTGAAGTTCAACAAGGGGAAATGCCAAGTTCTGAACTAGGGGAGAAATAATCCCATGTAGCAAAGTAGACTGAAATACTCAAAATTATTTAAAGATAATTAAAGATTATTATTTAAAGATAATTAAAAATCATTTCCTATGAGAACGGTCA
The DNA here is from genome assembly GCA_013397555.1 of Urocynchramus pylzowi. Lineage (NCBI taxonomy): Eukaryota > Metazoa > Chordata > Aves > Passeriformes > Fringillidae > Urocynchramus > Urocynchramus pylzowi. The sequence continues at coordinate 205,198 of VZRH01003799.1, read as the reverse complement.
AATATTGTAATAGGTTGTCCAGAGATGTTTTGGAGTCTCCATCCTTAGAGATATTCAAAACCCAAATGGATACAGTCCTGAGCTCTAGGCGAATCCACTTTAAGGAGGAGGGTTGGGCTCCATGGTCAATAACATCATGATCTTGTCTTTACTCATCTCACATAAAGAATATTCTGTCATTGAGAAAGATACTGAAGCTCTCTATCTAGATGATTAAACAATTAATTACTTAATTTAGAGCAAACTGGTTGGAAACAAAGGCAGTCCTGCCTTGGCATCCATGAGCTAACTGTTCTTGAGGGAAGTGGGGAAATAGCAGAATAAATAGCAGAATAAGACTGGGGCTTCATTAAAGCCTATAAATCTCTGAAATTATGCACTTGAAAAAAAGCCAAAACACATGATATGTCAGGGTATACAGAACCCATTTGTCAAAATGAACACACATACTTAAAAAGCCATAGCAGTGAATATTACTTTTATTTGAAGTATTATATAACAAAGTCACAAACAGCTAATTCTGCAAATATATCTGGATATGAAAAGATTTAAAAGTCAGGAAAGATCTGCTGTATTACTGCTACTGCCGAAGTATCACATAGATGAAAAAACTGTTTTTCCACTGTTTCATACCTTAGGCAAGACTGAGACAATTAAACTGTCTTTTAAAAGGGCTGCTTATATTCAGGCTACTACACTGCCCGTACTAAGATATCAGCTACCACTTTGCCAAACTATTAGAGCATGCTCATACACCAGTTACGTGGTTAAATATATTGTTAACAGAGGTTTACACATGTAAATGGGAATTCTGCAGTTTGCTTTAAGAAGCAGTAAATACACAGTAAAAGGTGACAGAACTGAACTCTCAATATAACTTTCAGGAATATGTAACCATCTGCTGGATCTCTAGTATAGGCAATTGCTAACAATGCAATATCTCAATTAATCTAGGTACAAAATGAAAATGTATTTTGTATATAAAACCAACACAGAAAATAAAGATTCTGTCCTTCCACCATAATCAATAAATCCATAGATGCATTTAAGTACAGATTTTCTATTACTGAAAAGCAAAATTTAACTGGCAGGCACTGCAAACACCAGCACTTATTTTCACAGTTTATAACCAATGGGGAATGATGAAATAGGTTAAGTACATCTTTTACATGCTTCACTGAAAACAAGTCTACCACAATAGAACAACTTGGAGGCCCACAAAATGACAGAGAAGTAATTCACAATTTTAAAACATTTTCTTACAGAAAAATCTATTTCAATTGTGGTTCTTTAGTATTTTTATGGTTGCCTTCCCTTAAAAATCTTCCTGTTCTCATGGCTTCTTCTTTACTATATTTCTTTTTTTACTATGCTTCCCTTGCATAAATACTTTCCTGTACCTGTGGATCATCTTGGAAGTATCGGTCAGCTTTGGAAACAAAAACACTGACAGTGTTCATGAACAGCTATTGTTCGCCCATGCTATTTAGGAAGTCTCCATCAACACTTTTATCTGTGCTTCTGCATAAAGTAAAATTCAAGAAAATAAAATTCCTTGGTTTGAGCAATACTAGGAATAGCTATATAGAACAACTTAAAAGCTTATGTTAGTGTTCTTTAAAGGGCTAGTCCACTTTAAGTATTCACAATATGTAAGCATATGCATTCTACTGCCTCTGTAAGACTTACACACTGTGGAAATAACATGCATCCGTTGAGCAACAGATGAGTGTTATTATGGCTCCAAGCTCTTTTGTTTAGGTAGGAAATAAAAATACTAAAGTTAATAGGTGTATGGCCATTTGCATGGTGAATTAGTGATTAAGAGTGATCCTGAGACCAGTGGTCTTTCTTTTAGACCATGCTAAGGACCATTTCCCCAGCTGCTCAGAAAAAGTAATCATAACTTCATTTGTGAAAAAAATTGTCTGCCTTTAGGAGATAATTCCATATAATTATAGAGATTATTCCTATCTTTACTATCTACATTTTAAATCTCTATTACGTGTTTTTATTTCATTATATATTCCACCCTCCCTCTGGAATTCTTTTTACTCTTCTCAAGGATACAAAACAAAAACACTTCAAAATTAAGGTGCCAGTTTTCTGTCTAATTTTACAGGTGCCCAGAAAAAAATGGCATGAAATTATAAATTGTATCATTAAATACTGTGATTATCAATGAAACAGATATTATTAGCAAAGTAAGAAACACAAATGTACATAATTGCATTGCTTACCTTTTTCACAAAATCTTTCAATACAAAATATCTTTAGGGAAAAAAAACCCTAAAAATACATTAAAAACAACTGCAAATAGACTATCAGGCACTATGGTTCTGTATTAGTATATATGCTTTTAAATTCTATTCTTTTAGAATGCCCATGTTCAAGATACATTAAAAGCATTAAAATATTATCAAAATATTAAACTAAGAAAAGCTGGCAAACTCATCCTGTTCTACAAACTTACACTAATAAACAGTTTAAAGAAAGAAAAAGTATTACAAAAAAACATGCATCAGCATTGGACTGTATCACACTGCACTTAGTAAACAGTATGACATATAACAAAACAGGGTTAGACCCTGAAAGAGCTGCACAGCAAAATTTTAAAAGGTAGAAAATAAAAAATCCTCATAGAAGTTATCACCCCTTCCCTAAAAAGAGTGAAGAAATAAAGAAACTTACCACTTTCAGCAGTGAAAGAATACAGAGGATTCAGTGGAATACTCAGAGTGCCTGGCAGGCTTAGCTTGGAGTGTGGTGACAGAGATGATGGTGCAGGAAGCAAGAGATTTGAGTTTGCCTGTAATAGGAAGACAAATCAGAAAGTGAAGTGTAATTTCCTGGGTCAGTTACTGATGCAATAGCTAGAAGAGAAATATTTGTTTACTGTAAATAACTATTAAGTTCCAGGAAAAAAAATAAAACTCAAGTCAATGATGACTAACAACTTCAATATTTTTTTTTATTAGTATTTGGAGACACAGAATTGGTAAAATTACTGGCACAGCAATAAAAAGAATTGTGTGTTTATATATGGACACTAACTCTCAAGCAGTGCAAACAATGGAACAGAATTGTTTGAACCAGCATTTTGCTGCATCTTCGTGTATAAAAATAACAAGATGTACATATGCTCATAAACTTATAAATGTAAAATAATTTCTCATTTTTGAGTACTCAAACTACACTACATCCATGAAGATACTAACCACTATAGGGAAAAAAAAAATCTTAAACCAATCCTAGCACAAAACTGATTTCTGTAAAGCAATAAACACCAAAATCCCAGGCACTTCCTACATGTAAATTATACATAATATAATTCCAGTCCTAATATCCATAGCAACAAAGATAATGTAGTTAAAATCTGTTTTCCTATGGACTTTCTTTGTATACATATATACAACTATTACAAAACAAAAGCCCTTCCCAAACTTTACTCTTGTCATATTATCCAATAGTCTGTGAAAAAGCATTTAATGATCTCAAGTTTTTGTTGATCCAATTAAGAATATTACTGTTTGTTAAATATATTTTCACTGCCTTAATACACTAAGGCCAAGGCAGAAGAAAAACAGGCCTTGAATAAAAAACTTGTAATTTTCCTCAAGCAAGATATTCATATGCTAAAATTCATCAGAGTTATTTACATAAGATAACATAATTCTTCACCCTTTCAAAAGCCAAGCCTATTTTATTTAAAGTATATGGTCACTCAATCCAAGTAAAAGCTCCCCATCAGTAGAGCACTACTTACTTTGGGCTCAGTAAACTCTAGATCAGAACTAAACGTCAGTTGTGGGCCAATGATATTTTGCAACTTTTCAAACTACCGGCTTGTAAATTCTGTTTAAAGAAAGGATTCACTTTGGTTTAACTATCTCAAAAATGACATATTTTATATAACTATTATTTCTGTAATTCAGTAAATATTATTCAATTCAATAATGCATAGTATTTGGGTATTGGCAGGTGTACTGGAATGCATGTAATATAGCAGTAAAAATGCGTGTTGAATTACTTGACTGAGTCAGAGGGTATCTGCCACCAACTGCTTTGCACCACTACACCTGACCTTCATCTTAATGTGTCTGGCTTTTTGTGCAGGAATACGGATTTAATTCTAATGTGCAAAGTTTATAGTGAAAACTATCTTTGACTAACAGGGAATCTTGCAGCAAAAGTGCACAATTGTCATGACTATACTCCAAAGCTGACAGAAAGAAAAGCAAGACAGAAAATCAAATTAATCATTGAGCATGATTTTAAAAAAAGCATTAAACCTGCTAGATTTTACTACAGGGTACAAATTTAAATGAATGCTAGTAAACAGTAGCTGGGAAACGTTATCAGAATGGCGGCCTGTTTTTCTGAACAACTGCAACAACAAAATCAATCTGCTTTTCTTACATTTACATATGCAGGCAAGTAAGCTTCATTAATATGATACAAAAAATGGTGGAAAGCCATTAGCTTACCTCTTCACTCAAACACAGAAAAAATAATCTGTTCTGCAAATGTTTTGATCTCAGCTTCCCAGTGTTTCATCTTCTTTAATCCACTGTAAACTCTAGGGAGGGCCTTTCTCCCTAGATAAATGAGAAGATCTTCCCTTTGCATGAATTTCTTGCTAAGTGCACACTACACCATAAGACAAATGGAGGCTTTCCAGTCAAATACTTTAATGGAAGTCTCTTTCAAATTTACCATCAAAAATTAGATTTCAGATAATACCAGGAAATGAAGACAGGTTGAATATACTGGCCTTTGGAAATCAAACTAAACAGGACAGACCAAACTATTGAAAACTAACACTTAATAGGTGCCTCCCCAGTTCATCTTGGAAGGAAGAATTCTGGACCTTGAACAAATAATGTAAGAAATATGGAACTCTACAAAAATTGTTCCTGTACAACACCTAATTCACTTCTCTTTATTTTCCTGCTGTATTATGCAAACACTCTCACTATATATGCCAAATAGCATGCTTTGAAACCAAGTGCAACAAGACACACAGAAGAGAAGACTGAATGTGCAGTCCTGAGGATTTAAGAAAATCACATGTTCTAAAATGCAGCAGCATAAGTTCTCTTAGAATACTTCCTTCCTGTCCAAGGCCTCAAAAACAAGATAAAAACATTTTTAATAAAAGAGATATTAAAAATGAAGTTTTAAGTCTAAGTAGTCTTATCGGAAGTGATTCATTCCTCCTCTTGATGGCAGTGAAGATGAATTCAGGTGAGCTATAAAAGACTGTCCATCCAGACTAGAGACAAAACCAGAGTTTTAATGACCTTTCTGCCACTAGCTCTTAAGTATTATTTAAATGTCTAAGACACCCAAGGAGGAAAAAAAAGGCACAACATTGTAACAGAAATGGGGAGCACTCAGCTAATAAGTGAGGAATAGTGAAGCAAGCACAATTGTTTCCAGGTGAAGTACACTATTCTATGAAAACTAATTAATTCTCCTACAGCAGGCAGACATAAGACTATTCACAGAACAAAATAACATTATTTTTTAAATGCATGATGTGGGAAATCATTGCTAAATACCTTTACAACAATGAGCAAAGTTGGCTAAGATAGCCAACCATGAATTTACTTATTTTTCACCACAGGCTCTGCTTTTTTCAGATAAACCACAACTTTATCAAAGACACTATAGTTTACTACTATTGTGAATTGAGTAAAACTAAGAGTTAAAACATTCTTATCGTTTTCATCACAATAAAGATACCTACATAATTTTTGCCAGGCTTAAACAAAGATGATTTGCATTTTCTTTTTTGTGTTAGGGCAGCTCTATGCAAATTATGCAAATACACACTTTCAGTGAAACTAGTTTTCACATTAGAAGTGAGAATTGCATGAGACAAAAAATAGAATGCTCTAAGACTTGACAATGTGGCAAAAGCATATATTGAGAGACAAAGCAGACAACATGTAATGGATTTCAAGACCAGTACTACAGAGTATCTACAGACGCTATTCGTATGTTCTACAAAGGGGCCAGACATCTAAAAGCTGAATTTCAGAGCTAGAACACTACATTTTCAAAGAAAGCCCTTCTCTCCATACCTACACATCATGTCCTTGTTATGAACAGTTATAAACTGGTTTTTTAACTTCTAGATAGAAGTGAAATTAAAAAAACATAAATAGTAACACTGAATGAAAAACACTTATGAGCACTTCCAAGAGCCAGAGATGAGTTAAATGTTTTCCTATCAAAAACCTCCATTAACAGAATCATGCATTAGTATTAGTTCCTTGAGGTAGAGATAAATAATAACTGCTATCAAGATTCATTACTCTGTAATTTCTTTATGTGGTACAGAAGCTAATTCTGCATTCTTGTTTCATACAGAAATTAATTTTACCTTTTGTATCAAAAGGTCTTAGCTTTTGTGAATTGCTAAAACTTTAACACAACAGTCAACTCTTGGTTCTAATTTCTGGGCTAAGAATGGCAATGCTGCAGAAGAGAAGAAAAGAAACCTAATCTATAATTTGTTAAGGTTCATGTTTAGGTAAGAAGAAAAACAGAAAAATAAAAAAACTATTGGTTCTAACAGGACCTGGAAAGTCCTGCCTAACATGACACGGGTCATAATACAAAGAACCCAAGCTTATACAGGATCAGAGTATTCTCTATCTTAACCCAAACTTTAATGTATTGACATCACATTTTCCAATCCTGTATTTAAGTCACAGAATTATAAACTCTACCCTTTAAAGTTAGTTTTAAATCCAGTAGCTATGCTGTTAAGTTGACACATGTTCAAACCAGAGACCCCCATGTTGGCAGATTTGTTGTTTGTGTGCTCCAGCACCTTTGTATCGTAAAACATGACTCCAGGCATGACCTTAGGCCAGGTCTACAAGGTATGCTGCCACCATGTTTGTCCCAACATGGTATTTCCTACATGTCTGTGACAAGGACATGCAAACATGACCCAAAGACCAGGATTACTCGGCACTGGGGCAGCCTCTCCTCGAGTGTTCTGTGCAGTTTCGGGTGCCACAATGTAAGACAGACATTAAACTATTAGAGAGTGTCCAAAGGACAGAAACAAAAATGGTGAAGGGTTGGGAGGGGAAGCTGTACGAGGAGTGGCTGAGTCACTTGGTCAGTTCAGCCTGAGAAGAGAAGACTGAGGACAGACCTCACTGCAGTTACAACTTCCTCGTGAGGGAAGAGAAGGGGCAGACACGGATCTCTTCTCAGTGCTGACCAGTGCCAGGGCCTAAGGGAATGGCCTGAAGTTGTGCCAGGGGAAGTTTAGGTTGAATATCAGGAGAAGTTTTTTCACCCAGAGGGTGGTTGGGCACTGGAACAGGCTCCCCAGAGCAGTGGTCACAGCACCAGCCTGATAGAGTTCAAGAAGTGTTTGAACAATGTTCTCAGGCACATGGTGTGACTCTTTGGGGGTGGTGCTGTGCAGCACAAGGAGCTGGACTTAATCTCTGGGGGTTCCTTCAATTCAACATATTCTATGATTCTGTGAAATACAAACAAGGTAATACCTGTGTTCTCATCTGGATTTTAATGTTCCAACTCAACCACAGGGCAGCAAGCCACCCTACGTGTGGTTTCCTAAAGTCGTCTTTCTCCATTTTCGCTTGTCTGTTCCCAGAAATATTAGCATATTCTCACACATGTGGCTGAGAGGCAACTTTTAAGAATTCTACTTTGACAAACACTTTAGCAAACCATTTATGTGAGTGTGCATTCTAATAAGCCTTCCAGCAAAGCCTGCACTTACATACACGCGTCATTTTTTATATGAGAAAGGGAATTGCACACACATTAAAAACTAATTCCCAATTATAAATTAGTAGAAATTTTAAGTTTTAATGTTGTATGTTTTACTCTGGGGCTGTCCAAAATGTGATAAATCAGGCAGGCAATACTGCGGCCACATGCAAAAAATGATCCTATCCCTGCTTGAAAAGTATCTACCACTGTCCCTTGAGTCTTGTGTTGGATCACTGAAAAGATTAGCATCAAGACTCCTTTCAAAGAAATCTCCTCCCCCATATCTCAGTGGTTCATAAAGTCCTGCAAGGAAGCACTCTCAGTGTTTAAAATCACTACTGCTATGTGACAGATATCAAACTGGATGTGCATTCCTTCAACCACCATCCTGTGCTGTTTGGAAACTCACACAGTGAGAAGACTCAGATGAACTTTTTGACATCTCCCACATGGGTAAAGGGCTTGGAGGATGCTGTCAAAAACACTGATCATTGCTCTGCTCACAGTAGACTTACTCATCTTAAACTAGTCAATGGAAATCCAGGGTTACAAAACTCCAGTGGCTGAAAGTTATTCTTTCAAACACAGTTGTAGGCTTATCTATTTCATCTAGTCACACAGTAACATGGAACTTCTGCACGCTTCTGCTAAACCAGATTTGTCTTCCACCGTCCAGAACCACTGGTTAATCTGGGAGTAAACAGCTGCAATGATAAAGACTCTCATAAATTCTCTAACCCCATCTTTTTCTTTATATGACCAGACATCCAGAACAATAAAAATTTCTCCTGGAGTATCTTCCTGGAGTACTTGTCCCAGACACAAGGCTACATGCTCCATTTTCTCCATGTAGTGGCTTTCTCTGATGAACAACTTGACAGCACCAGCGCTCACTTTGTAGTTGAGGGGAAGAAAATGAGTAGAAAGTAGAAACAAGGTTTGCTTCCTTGGATCAGGCCATGTGTAATTGAAAGGTAGAAGCAGCATACTACTGTTATCCATGAGAGCTACCATGTGCTGTTTCATGAAGGGGTTCACTGGGAGTTCACAGTTCAGAAATCTGTGGTCTGTGTGAAGGCCTGTGGGATAGCTTTCTTCCAGACAGTTTCAAAGTTCAAGCCTAATGGGGATGCCAAAGCCAAGGAACCAGACAAAATCTAATCCAAAGTAAAACCCCTAAAGCATGATGACAGTAGTTACAGCAACCTCAGCAACAACCACTTTCATCTACTCATCTGCTTCTTTTGTGATTCACTACTTATTAATGCAGACAAAACCTAAAACTACATTACATAAAAAAATCTACATGCACTCAAAAGTACTTAAAAATGAAAAACAGTAAATGCAAACTCAAATGTGGCTCATGTCATTGTGAAAAGTAATTATAACTTCACAGTGCTATTCAGGAACATTCTGCATCCTTGTTGCATGCAAAATTGTCTCAAGTTGGGGAATTCAACCTAATTAAATTTATTGCCAATTACAAAAGTTTTAATTACTGATTCGAGTATTGAGAAACAAGACAAATAATAAAACACCCAACCAAAGAAAACATTTTTCATCCCTCTTTGTCTGTCCCCACTTCAGGCACCTCCTTTTTCTCCTTTCTAATCCCCAGTCTTCTTGATTCTGACATTACATTACATTCAGTCCCTTTGGAAAGGCAATGGCATGGTGGGGCAGTAGAGTGAGGTCAGTGCATAGTGACTTGCTCTTTTTGTCTCTTCTTTTTTGTGCTCTTTTCAGCTGCTTTAGTATGGATCCTCAACCAGACAACATCCCCTTGGGGATTGCACCTGTCCAGCATGGATTCTTCCATTGTTTGCAACTCCTTCTGAGGTGTACCATCATCTGTGTTTTCTTTTGTGTGTTCTCGTGTATCTTGTCTTTCCCTTCAAGCCTACTCTCTTATTTCCCCAATATTTCCATTTCTGCACTGTTTTGTGTCTCTTGCATCACCTTCCTGCCACTTTCTGTGTCTTTCACATCTCCTCATTTCACATGACTCCTCACATCCCTCCTTCTGTATCTTCACTTGTGCGCCCTGACACATTTTCCTCTGCATTTCCCCTCTGCTGCAGTGTTTTGTGTCTCTAGTAGGTTCTGACCTTTCTTAAGCCTGTTTTCTCAGAGGTGCCATATTCTGTTTGGTTCCAGTTTCAGTTGTGCAGTGGGTCCATACTGTCCTTCACTGAGCTGGCTTGAAACAGCTGTGCCCAGCACAGCTGTGCCCAGCATGCTCTCCCCTCAGCCCTGCAGCTCCCTGAAACCCCTACTATTTATGCCATGTACAATTTTTAAGGTGGAATCTCAATCACAATGATCTATGGATCCCTGATTTTACATAAATGGACAAACAGCAATGGACGCTAGTACAAAAAAAATCCCTTGTCATCAGTACTTGAAAAACAAAATTAAGTTTTTTAGGATTGCTTTTTTCTTAAGAGCCACTTACTTCTGCATTAGTATAAGTGAGAGATGTATTAATTTCTAAAGACCAGATGCCATGACAACACATATGTTTTTTTAAGTATACCAGTTCCAGAATATGGGAAGACTATACACCTCTGAAATTAATTAAATTTGACTTACCATAACAGAATCAAGTTTTTGTTTCACCCTCTGCATTCTCATTGATGCTCTTGCAACATTGACAAACTGATCTGCTGGAGACATCACTGAGTTTTTTTGTACAGGAATTTCAGAAAAACTGCTAAAGAAGTGTGGCCCTCTTGGTGCAGCTGTGGTAAGTGATGAACTGAGATCTCTTACGAGTTCAGCTTCCTGTTGAGCAACTGTAGAAATAACCAAGATTTATGTCTCAGGTGAAGCCTTACATTGCAATGGGAAAAAAGAAATTGAAGGATCACAGTTATTTTGCCAGCCATGTCTTCAGTCAAATACCATCAGAAACTGTACCAACAGTGCTATAGGGAAAATCTGAAAGTGACATGAAATTTTCCCCTTACTACCCCATCTTCCCCCTAACTCTTCTGATCACAGTATCTCACTTCAGTTATTTGCACTCAGTAATCTCTCATACAGAACTGGTATTTATGTATTGCTTATAAAAAATAGTGGTCCTCCTGTAGAAATATTGGCATTGGGTGGGGAGAATGAAAAACTCCTTTCTCTTCCCACTCTAAGGCAATAAAGTTATAAAGCATGCACTGAGTTCAAGGTTGTGACATTTCACATTTTTTCCAGCCTAGTTCAAGTGAGTTTATGATGCCTGAGCAATTTTTCATGTTGACAGACATATTATACAGGCACAGGACACACTCACTGACAAGTTGACTTTTGCAATTTTTTGTACTATGGTCTCAAGCCAACAAAGGTTAAAATGGAAGTTCTGCCCATGATATTAATAAAACTGTTGGTGTATCTAAAACACATGCTGTCAGAACCTTAAAAATTAGTATTTTAGTCAGAGACTAAAATTAGTATTACTGTATGTTTAACTCTTTCAGCACTGTGGCAGTATGACTATTTTCTGAAAGCAAAAAGAGTGCTTTTAACCAAAAAAGGAACATAAAGATACAACCAAAAATACAAAAGAAGACCACAATCCATGCAAAGCCTTACTGTCAGGAGTTAAGCAGTCAGAAGACACAAATAACTATGACTGTGCTGTGTGATCTCTAAATGTGTATGCACACATATATATATTTCAAACTACTACATTAAGTTTTTTAAGACTCACAGTCTGCTCATCAAAAAATTCTGAAGAAACCCTTCACCCCAAAAAATTTCATTGTTTTTTAAAATAACAATATCCTACTTAATTGAAGTGTAGCACTGAATACTGATTGCAAAGTCATTCCACTTAATGTTCCTGTAAAAGTCAACCAATTCAACAAATAACCTACACTGAGATTTTATATGACTAACCCTACTACTACATGTTACTTAAAAAGCCAATGTATAAAGACAGGATTAGCTTTACAGATCCATGTCCCCTGTAAACATAATTCATACCAAAAAAATTACTGCATATTAATTATTGCAAAAAATTTTGCATATATTTTATATATTAACACATTAACTCTCTAGATGCAAATGTCATTAATTGAACACAACTATCAAAAAAGCCTGTGAAGAACAATCTGAATTTTATTTTGTATACCAAAAATTCCAATTTATTTATTACTATCTTCTCTTCAATAAACATATCTCTGACATAATGACATCACAGCTATAACAGCTATTTCTCAGTAGTCTATACACTCTCATTCATTTCTATACAGCTCCTCAACATTATTTTGTAACACAGCTGGCACAAACTACTCAGATTCCAATTGAGCTACTAATTAGTTTCCAAATAATTGTATTTTCTGGACCCATAATCTACCTTGATATTGCAAAAAGGGCTTCTGTATAATGCTGCCTATATATGATAAAGTGCTGTAAAAATCACACAGTTTGAAACATAAAAAATTTGAGGGACCTCTAGTGATTTTGGCTACACCAAAACCCTTGCTTAAAGCAGCATCACATAGAAAAGGTTGTGCAGGATCATGTTCAATTCAGTTTTTGTATCTCCCAGAAAAAAGATAATGCATTATCATCAAATGACTGTTTTCTTTTTCTCTCAAAAGAAGTACAAATACTAACAAATCGCTTCTAAAATTAAAATACTCAAAGGTGAATATCAAGAAAATTTGTACTGTACCTTTATAATCATAAATGTATACAAGTATTGGATGGTTTTGACCAAAGGCACAAAAAGACACCATGTGCTCATGTGGATGAAAGGCAACATCACGAAGTGGAGATGTGAAGGAGAGATCAGAATATGTTGCCACCTGATCTCCTGCAGAAGTGAAGTAAGTTTATTAATGCCATGGAAAAATATTTGAAACATTCAATACAGCAAAGTAACAGTTGGTTAAATCTTGTATTACTGCAGTGTTTGCCACTGTTAATAAACGTTCTTCAGTCAATTTGCTGATTGAAAAGTTGTATTTTGGCATAAGACAAAGGAAATAATGCATGCTTTTAAGTTACTCAGTAAGTCAGAAAAGTTAGTGCTGTTGCAATAGCTGCAGGAAATGCCAGAGGAGGATGCACCAGGTTAGCTAGTTCTCTTGTTCTGATAAGCATGTTCTGGAAAGGTAGCGTTCCACAGTATTTGTTTGTGCTTGTATTGTACAAAGATAGCCATCGTGGATTTCAGCTATATAACACTGATAACAGGAGTGAAAGTTGAGAAGAGAATTATTTAAAAATATAAATAAAATTAGCTCAGAAGCTGATGGCACTATACATGCAAATACAGTGTGTAAACAAAAGTCAAAATCCAGTAAAAACATACTAATAAAGTTCCTCCTTCCTTTTACTTTTATTATTTTTTACGTTTTCAGGCAAATTATGTAGCAGCAGAGATGCAAGCTAACATAGCTGGAAACATGGACAGAAATTCAAACCAGAACTGTTAGTTATCTGCCAGTTCCAAAATATTTACATTTTTTTAAATTTTAAAATACTATATAAATTATAATTTCAGACAGAATATAACATCATCAAATCCCAAATGGTATTCTGCTACTTTCTGCTCTTATTTTCGTCTCTCTTACCTCCTGTACAAGAAACTCTACCCTACATTTTTGTCACATTTTTTTCAGAAAGATTTTGGTAGCTATTTTGAAACTCCTTGGCTTGGGAAATAATTCACAGTGAAACCTTATATACCAAAAATACTCAGTCTCTGACCACCCACCACAGAGATGAAGTGGTTCTGCACAAGAACCTGATTCCGAAATCTAAACAACACAACAGAAAAACTTACCTGACCTAAAACATCTTTTGTGCATTCCATCTTAAGATCCTCACCACATGTAAAGAGCTGCAGTATACAAAAAGCTGAGCCTCAGGTGCTCCAGTCATGCTGGATATTACAAATGTTACCTCTATTAATTTCCTCTAGAGAATTAAATCTCAGATATTAATAACAGCTATTTAGAAGGTGGAGCTAAAGCTTCAGGATTTAAGAACATCTTACCAAAGTTTTATTCCATATCAAAAGTGTTTCAATAAACCTTAAAAAATCACTTCCCCCTCAGCTTTGACAATTTGGCTTAAGCCCATAAAATAATTAGTTACCTGTTTCTGGATTCCAAACATAAGCCTTTCCATCTTCACTTCCTGAAAACAGGAAGGTACCACACGGTGTTAAGGTGCTGTGAATCTTTTCTCTGTAATTTGTAGCACCCACATATTTCTTTGTCGCCAAGCTAAAGAAAGTTTGCAAATGAAGAAGATACATTCAGAATAGACAATGTAACTTTCAAAGTGTAAGTTCCCCCTCTATTCCTCAGAAAAATCAGTACACCTTGCATCCCAAACAGATATGCAAGCACACATTTTTTGCAGAGTGCCAGTATTTATTTACCCTTTATTTTATTTATTTAACCTTCATAATGCCCCTGACAGTATAGATGAAAATGTACATCCTTGTCTTTCAGCAGAAAAAGGAAATCCTCAGATCTAGAGAACAGATAGAGATGCAGTAATTTGCACTATCTTGATCCTGGGCTTTGCACAAACCAGGGAAATTAGTACTATTACACCAAGCTCAGTTTGAAAAGTTTTCATTATGCTTCTTGAGCTTGAATGATTAAACCTATGCAGCAGCTCTCTTCAGCTCTTCAGACTAATGTCTCCTTGGTCAGAAAATCAGCAGTAGAATAAAAAAAATTTCAGACATAAATGTTGGTCTACTATAAATATGTTTGATATTATTTTGCAACTTAGGTATCCTAATCTTTTTTCAGAGAAACACAATTGGTCAGCACAGTAATAATGAACAAACAGTGTGTTGGCATCAAGTAGGAGAGAATCCACAAAAGGATGGAAAGAAGCATAAATCAGCTTGTAAGAGGCTACTTTAAACATGAGGCATAGCCTGGAAAAAGATATCAAAGTACAACATGGAGACTAACCCAGCAGCAGTACTACAATGCAGAATTTAAGGCAAGAAGAACAGCAATAGGCCATCACAGCCCTCAAGGACAGAAGACAGTATTATTTCAAATTTCTTACTGCAAAAACAATGGAGGTATGCTGGGAGGAGTGCAGTGCATATAATATTACAGGAAAATTATTTTAAACAATATTCCAAATAAATATACCCTAGATGATCTCACAGCAAGTCCGTATTAGCCCAAATAAGAGTTTTAGCTGTATGAATAAGAAAGATAGTATCTCTGAGATGTCATTAGAAGAGCCCTGCAAGATCCAAAACTAATCTTCATAAGAAACCCTAAGGAGAGGGTTGAACTAAAACCAAATCCCTGATCACATACCTAAGTGACAGGACAGCAGCATTATCCAAAAAGATCAAAAAAGCAAGTTGAAAGAGGAAAGTTAATAGCAACCAGCTGTCAATCAAAATGAATTGTGTTCATCTGTGACCTCCACCCCCTCTTTTCTCATGCAGGGAATGAACAGTTAATGCTGACGTGTAAAATTATCACTGCTGGGTATCTGACCCTGTGGTTTATTGATAGACTTAAAAGTCAATGTAGCTGTGGGCTGTGGTCAAAGTAGCAGTCCTGGTGGTGTCCTCTCCACCCTTATTTTCCCAGGCTCTCCCTCATTTCTTCTCTAGTGTTTGGGCAGCTATCAGATAAATTTGATCCTAGAGTTGATTAAATTAATCATTTGTATTTGTAGGCTAATTTCTAGTCGGATCAGCTCACTGATCTGACTTACCCTGCATCAAAAGATCTCTAGAAACGATAAAAAAGAAACGCTAGGAATACACGGCCAAAGGTGTGGGAGATTGCAGGAGATGGTACGTCCTATGGATAAATTTGCTTCAAATAATTGTGAAATTTATCCCACATTAAACCCTTTCTTAAAGATTAATATACATGCCCATCTTTCCCTCTCAAACTAAAACTCTCTGCACATTTTAGAAAGAGGAGCAACAGAAGAACACCGCCTCAAAAACTACAGGTTCCTTCTCTTAATCCAGCAATTTCATGCTTCGACTGAGTGGATAGTTCAGCTTCTAGCATGGTCATAATGGTTATAATTTATCATTTCCAGAAAAAAAAATGTGCACCATAATACAGTAGAGTCCTCAGCTGGTTCAAACATTCAATCCAGTACAATAACAGTAGTTTAGAAAAGACCTTCTTAGTTTGGAAAAGACCTTCAAGATCATCAAGTCCAACTGTTAACACAGTGCTGTCCCATCCACTACTAAATCATATACCTAAGGCCACATCTACACATTTTTTAAATACCTCCAGGGATTTTCTTTGTGGTGAGGGGCAGAAAGAAACCTATGAAATTAAGGATTAAACACTTTAGAAAAGTTGTTCATATCTTTAATGGGACTTTCCAGAACAGAATGTTCAAGTGCATCTTATCAACATATGTAAGTGATTGGTGAGAGACTCTGCTCACTCCCACCCAATGAAAGGATAAGAGGAAATGGACATAAATTGAAATATAACTAATTCCGTTTAAAAATAAGAAAAAAGTCTTTTATTTTGAGGGTGAATGAACACTAGAACATGTTGCTCACAGAAGTTGTAAAATTTTCATCCTTCAAGATATTGAAAATCTAATTGTATAAAGCTCTGAGTAGCATGCTGTTGTGATTTGATTATTGGGTTGAACTGGCCATTCTCCAGCATCAACCTTAAGTCAGCCTATAATCTCCTTGCTTGTTATTTTCATTTGTGATTAAAAAAGCATGCTTATACCAATTAAGAATGAGAAAATCATCAGAAACTGCATAACTATCTCAAAGGCTACTTAATAAACCATAATAGGTACATCACTGCATTTTTTAGTATTTATGATGATAATAATTTCCATTTCATCATCAAAATATCCTTCCCAGAGTCGTAAAAATGCAAAACTAACACACAAATATTACATGTGCTAGCTCTTGACTTCCAAGCTCTTTTCATGCCCAGATTGCATTTTAAAAGGGATTTCACTCTTTACAAGACTAACATTGTATTCTTCATGCTACTTTAGGCTCCCAAGTAGTCTAGGATATTTTAGATATTCTATTCTAAAAGACTTACTCAATATCACCCAAAAGGTCTGTAACACAGCAGTGTTTTGAAATAATTTCCTAACCCTAACATTTCTATCCTTGATTATTAGGACATCTTTTTTCTCCCCAGCTACATAACTAATACCTTTATGGTATTATATTTTTCCATATAAATTTTAAAACATAAAGGAAATACACATTTGTCACCAAAAATACCAACATTCTGAGATCCATAATTCTCAGGGTACTGTCTTTGGCATGGATTAATAAATGTCTTCCATTCGGATGCACTTCCAAATGATTTACTGGTGTTCCTTTAATATCATTTTCTTTTATTTCCTACAGAAAGGATGAAAAATAAAGAAAATTATATAACTCCGTGTTTTAAAACTCAAGTTTTTACACATCATTGCCCATTTTTCTCCTGCATTACTATTTTTCTGCTCAATTAATTTTATTTGGTTAAGGAAAAAGTTTGTTCCTGTATTAAGGCATTACATACTAGACATCAACTTTTTACAACCATGAGGCAGATTCTGTTGCGACTGAATTTTTTAAAAATTAAGCTGATGACAGAAATGGTGACTGAACATCAGGGCTCTAAGGCATGAACAAATGTGGTTTTTAAAGCCTGTGGTCTATTTTGTTTTTGTCTCTAGAGAACAAAGCATTTACCTGCTAAAACAGTGCTATCAAACCAAGTATTTTCATGTTTTATATAGGAAAAAAAATTACAGAATCACAGAATCCTAAAATATCCTTAGTTGCAAGGGCCCCACTATGAATATCAAAGACTAACTCCTGGCCCTACACAGGACAGCCCCAAGAATCACACCATGTGGCTTGAGAGTCCAAACACTTCTTGAATTTTCTCAGGCTTGGTGATGTGATCAATTGCCTGGGAAGTCTGTTCCAGTGCCCAACCCAATTAAGTTGCAAAACAATTTAAAAAAATTAAGTCAGTGAATCACTGCACATTGTATCAGTTCTTCTACACCAATTTTTAAAGAAAATACACCTTTGCAGTTAAACAAAAGGTAATGTACTAAAAAAATTTAATTCAAATCAGGTTACTAGATTTGGAACAGTTCACATAACAATTACAATACTAGTTAAGAAACCTGTTTACCTTATTGACCTTCCAGTGTTGAAAAAGGTGTGGAGAACTTCCTTTGACAGGTGTATCCCAAACTATTATCAGTCCTGAACTATCTCCTGAGAACATGTGGTGTCCTGAGAAATAATGTCTTATAAGTAAAATACCACCCACCAAACAATAATACAGAAAATAAGAAACAACCTTTTGTTCTCTCATTTTTTGTGAATAGGCAAATACCAACTCTTCCATCTCTTTTGCTATAATATACTCATTGCAAATGCATTTTACTTGTATTGCATGACATAAGCTGATACCATAAATCTGGATGTAGCATGTACATTGAATACTGAGATACAGAACATTTTTTTTTCATTTTTATTCACATTCTAAAACCAGCAAAAAGTGAGCATTTTCAGCTCAACAAGCTTCACATGATAGCTCAATGCTTACTTATACATTCACTAAAAGAACCTTGAACTAGAACAAATAGTGTTTTCCAATACTTGTTCTTTAAGCAGAAATATTTATGCTTTATAAAAATACAGCTTTCCTCTTTGTAGTACCTACTCCAGTGACTAAAATGAACCACCTAATTATTAATGATGTCACTAATACTAAAAAAAGTCAAACTTTACTTTTAAGCCATCTTTAACTCTTCCTCCACTAGTACATGTCAGTAGAACATTCAGCTGTCAACCTACCAGTTAACATGACTCACAATGGTCAGACCTCTGTTCTTTTCTCTCCATGTTTCCTTTTCTCTGTCAATATTGAAAAGTTCATCACCTTCCCACTTCTTCAGTCTAGTGCTAAAATTCTCACAATCTATTTACTACCACCTCGTTTTATTTATCAAAGAGTCATAGATTGATTTGGGTTGAAAGGGACATTAGAAATCATCTAGTTCTGACCTCCCTGAAATAGGGAGGGACACCTTCCACTAGAACAAAGCCCAGACCAACATGGCCTTGAACACCTTCAGAGACAGGGCATCCACAATTTCTCTGGGCAACCTGGCCGAGTGTCTCAGCACTCTCCCTGTAAATAATTTCTTCCTAAGAAGAATACACTGACTCCATGAAGTAAAGAAAACTAGTAACACTCAAGCTGGTCAACTGGAAAGACAACTACTGTAAAAGCAATATTAACTACATACCTTCTGCATCAAAGCAAAGCGTGTTGATGAAACTTTTATGACCATCAAGCTCCTGTAGCAGTTGCCCATGGATTTCTTTCACATTTGCATCCCAGATTCTAATCACTGAGTCGTAACATCCTGTCACAACCAACGAGTCAGCAACTGGGTGGTACTTGGCAGTGTAGACAAATGAAGGATGAGGGAAAACTCTCACTGCTGACGCTGCCTTCATTTCTATTTTCCACATTCTAAAAGGAAACAAAGTTAGAATTTCTACTGTATAAATCAGTCACGCACACAGGTATAACTGATGTCCATATTTTAGGCTACTGGTTCTGGAGGCAAATGCTTGCAAACACTTAACAATACCTGTTTATCCCACCAATTGTTCCACCTCTATTTAATCCTTTATTATGGTACCTTCTTACAAGAATTAAGAAAAATTTACTGCTTTACACAGTATTTGGTCTTCAAAGCAAATTAATGACTGCTTACTCACTTAATGGATTTATTTCACATTTTAAAATGCTCATAAAGAATTCCTTGAAATGAATTGGTTTCTTTCTTTCAGGAGTTATAAACAAATTAAGCTCTTCTGGGGTAGCATTAATTTAAAACAAAATTAGAAGAAGACCATAAAAGAACATTTAGGGCCACTAAATATAAATAAATTCCAGAAAATTTTAGAATAATGATTACCAGACGCACAGTGATCATGATCTCAAGGACGTTTACATCATAAATTCACTTCTTACTATTCATCTACTTCCTATCCTTTGACAACCATAGCTGTAAGATCAGATTTTTGTTAGTGTTTTCTATCAGATGGCATGAATTTTCTTAGTGAGCATTCTTCAAAGATGAGTCCACAAAGAATAAAACATTACCCGTATCACTAAACAGACGTGGGCAGCACATTACACACAGTATTCAGTTACAAAATGTTATTGAATTGTTTCAGTGGCACCCACTTCTGGTGAGGCAACCACATCTGGTGGCTATTGAAGAATTCTAAGCTTACTCAGAGGTGACTTAATTACAAAATTGCAACCATTTAGAGTACAGCAATTAATCTGCAATTTGATGCAGAAAGGTCACAAGGAGTTTACCTATCTTTTAGAAAGGTTTAAATCTAACAAAATAAAAATTAATTTATTGCTTACAAATAATGTGGGACTAAACCTTGGGAAGGCTTGAGGATAACATAGAACACTATATAAAGAAGAATTCACAGAAGTTCATGAATTTACCTTAATTTTACCTTAGAACTCAGTATGAGATAATCCAAATAATAAACTGATAATTTTCAAGCAGTGGGGTGCTGAGACTTTTCAAGGAGCTGAAGGCAACTCACAACAAATACAGGAACTAATAACTCATACAGTGACTGCACACAGTACACAGAAAAGGAGGCAGACCACTGCAGTTTCAACTTGCTGCTACAAACTCAAGAACAGAGGAACAGCCCGGCCTTCTTATAGCCAACATAAATGACTAAAATTGAGATTTACCTCAATATTAAAATATCTTACTTAATCCACTCCCAAATAAAAAAAAAAAAAAAAAAAAAAAAAAGCTAAACTCTCAA